>OVBC01000149.1:0-66885 GCA_900406465.1 Noccaea caerulescens
AAAAATCAGTTTAAATACAACTTGGATTTTACGAATTGTTATCGGGGGGGTTGTAACAGGGGTTTTAGGTCTAGTAGTTAAAGGAATAATGTGAAAATCGTATCCAAAAGAGCTCCTAACAGGGCTCTTTTTCTATTGCCATGACAAGGGGATGAGAACAATGGAAGAACAAATCTTCAATTCCATGATTCAACAGGGAGCATTCGCAGCGTTATTCGTGTGGATGCTTTTTACGACGCAAAAAAAGAATGAACAGCGTGAAGAACAATATCAAAAGGTCATTGAAAAGAATCAGGACGTTATCACAAAACAAGCAGAAGCTTTTGGGGATTTATCAAAAGATGTTTCTGAAATTAAACAAAAAATCTTAGGAAGTGGAGATGTTCAATAATGGAAATCCGAAAAAAATTAGTTGACCCAAGTAAATATGGTATAAAGTGTCCGTATACAATGAATCCTGAATTCATAACGGTTCATAACACTTACAACGATGCTTCAGCGGAAAATGAAATCGCGTATATGATTCGAAATAATAATGAAGTGTCCTTCCACATCGCAGTAGATGATAAAGAAGCGGTACAAGGAATTCCTTTAGAGCGTAACGCTTGGCATTGCGGTGATGGTGGAGGTAACGGAAATCGTAAATCTATCGGGGTTGAAATTTGCTACTCTTTAAGTGGTGGAGATAGATATTATAAGGCGGAAAATAATGCGGCTATTATTATGGCTCAATTGATGAGACAATATAACATTCCAATCAGTAAAGTTCGTACACATCAATCATGGAGTGGGAAGCACTGTCCACACCGTATGTTGGCAGAAGGACGTTGGGGGTCTTTCATTGAAAGGGTGCAAAACGCATATGACGGTGGCGGCAATACAGCACCATCCACACAACCGTCTAACAATGGTGTAGGTGTCGTTACCATTACAGCGGATGTATTACGCGTTCGTACGGGACCAGGAACGAATTACGACATTGTGAAAAAGGTGTACCGCGGAGAACGCTATCAATCTTGGGGCATTCAAAATGGCTGGTACAACGTTGGTGGAGACCAATGGGTATCAGGGGAGTATGTGCGGTTTGAGGGGTAGGATGGAACGGTTTTGAAGAGTATGCATAGTATGCAATTACCAAAAGGTTTTATATATGCGTAAAATAGGGCAGACAAAAAAGCATTCCTTGTGAGAGGGGAGTGCTTTTTTCTGTATAGATTGGCATGTTGTATGACATAGCCGGAGCAATTTAATATATGCTTCTAAAGTGCTTAACATGCTTTGAAAACAAGAGACACCTTCCTCAGTTGAAGGTGTCTCTCGTGTGGTGATTCTCCAGATGCATAAACAGTATATGCAATAAGAATTAAAGATAGAACAGGTTCTTGACTGTTGTATCTAAATGTATTATATTTTCAATTGAACATTCTATTTACCCCAATACTCAATATATCGAAGAAATCCGTCTCCTTTTGGAGGCGGATTTTTTATTTGTGTACTTTAGAAATAACGATACTGCTTTTATACATCTTATCTACTTGTTCTTTGCTATATCCGTATAGTAGCGTTTCTTTATCATCTACAAATAAGCAGGTCCCCATGTTAAACCCTCGGCAACCAGCCAAAATTTTAGGAAGCTTAGGAATGTAACCTATAGCTTCAATATCCATGAGAATAAATTTAATTGAGTTTGTTTTTTTATTCTGCTGGATATTTTTCAGTAGATGACTCATAAACGAAAACAGTTGCTTCCCCATATGAGGTATAAACTCTTCTTTCTGTTGATCTCGTTCGTTATATGTAAAATAAACAATTATTTTTCGCTTTAACAGTTGTAATAAATCTTGCTTTGAATTTGAATGAATTTCTGTATAAGGAAGCAGTAGTGTTTCGTAACCTTGATCATATTTTTGACCGGATGTTTTTTGATACAAAATTCCTTTGTAATCCAGTACAAATAAAGATTCTTCCTCATGTTCTACAATAAACTTTGCAACCTCAGATAATCCCTTTCCTGGATGATAGTATCCTTCAACGATTTGATTTAGTGTTTTGAATGGTGGTTTTTGCATTGTGTTACTCCTCTTCAAGTATCCATATTTCTTCAATAGGTTTTTTTAGTTCTTTACAAATCATATATGCAGTATCAAATCTTGGCTGAGTTCTATTCCGAACAATGGCACTAAGAGTCGAGCCGTCGATGCCGATTTTTTTAGCAAAGTCACTTTGTTTAATATCCATTTCTGCAAATATGATTTTCAATCTACATTTAAAATTCATACGTGTTCACCTCAAGAAATCAATTTCTACAAGTAATTTCAAATACCTGCAAAAAAAGTACAAGTAATAAGTGGAAAAAATGATGAGGACATGCAAAAAACAATTTCCACGTCATATACCTATATTACTTCCATATGGAAGCCCACGAAGAATTCTACTTGGAATTTCGTATGGCACTGTAGATATCAAGAGAGGAGAGGGTTACATGCGTTCTCATTATAGTTATCTCAATGTAACGCCGTATTTATATTCATCAAAAGAATTACGCCACATGTATAACGAGTCAAGATCTAGAAAAGAGACGGAATCAATTCTTACTCACATGAGGAACCATGAAGTATTTGATAACAAAGAGTACAAAGGGTATTTCAGTTTATCACAAGTCATTGAAGAAGATTTATATGGAGAAGAGGAGGATATATTGAATTGGCAAGATTTAATGGAGCGGTATCAGATTGTAGCTACTAAATCGGGGATTAAATTTCGTGAAAAAGAAGAACTGACCGAGGAGGAATGGTTATGACACTTGCAGGAGAAGCAGTCATTATTTGGACAGCAACAGGTTTGTCTGTAATCGCGATGAATGTAGCTGAAAAAATGGGGAAGAGTGTTCCACATTGGCTTCCACGTATAACCTTGTATACGACGCTTACGGGCTCGTTCTTATATCTTCTACGTTATGTTCTCGTTATGTTTCTATGAAGGAATATGATGTGGAAGAGAGGGACAGTAGAAATCATAAGCGAAAATGCTTGTTCTGTCTTCTTCCAACAAAGTGCAATGATATCCTTATAGGATATCTAAAGGAGAAATGTTTATGCTGGAATTACTATTGGTCCCGACGACAGCTTTAACTATTGCATTCGTAAGTGATCGTTTTAAAAATAAAATAGATGATAAAAAGAAGATACAAGTATTTTTTGAAGTGTCAGGAATTGCAATTAAAAAAGATGATAAGATTCATTATCCAAAATTTAAAAAGCGAACTCATGATGATAGAAGTACAACATACGTGTATGAGTTGCCTGTTGGTATGCCAAGTAAAATTATTCGAAAGGTTGAAGATGTTGTAAGTGAAGGGTTAAATAAACCTGTTCGAATTCAGTATGACAATTATAAATTGAACATTCGTGTATTCGACCAAGAAATACCGAAGAAGTGGGAATGGTCAAACAATTTAATTCAAGGTGGAAAATGGCTTGTGCCAATAGGGCAAAGTTTAGAACAATTGATTTATCACGATTTTGATAAAACACCACATATGACATTAGGTGGTTTAACACGTATGGGAAAGACTGTATTCCTAAAGAATGTGATGACATCTCTTATTACTGCACAAGCAGAATATACGCACTTGTTTATTATTGATTTAAAAGGAGGATTAGAGTTCGGACCATACAAAAATGTAAAACAGATTGAGTCGATTGCAGAAAACCCAATCGAAGCTTTTCAGTTATTGAACATGGTTTTGAAAAAGATGGAAGAGAAAATGCTTTTTATGAAAGAACACCATTATACCAATGTGGTAGAAACAAATATAAAAGAACGCTATTTTATTATCGTGGATGAAGGCGCAGAACTTTGTCCTGATAAAAGTATGAATAGAAAACAACAAAAGTTATTAGGAGCTTGCCAACAAATGCTGTCTCATATAGCGCGTATAGGTGGAGCATTAGGATTTCGATTGATATTTTGTACACAGTACCCTACTGGTGATACTTTACCACGTCAAGTGAAGCAAAACAGTGATGCAAAATTAGGATTTCGATTACCAACTCAAACAGCTTCTCAAGTTGTCATTGATGAAACGGGTCTGGAATCGATTGAAAGTATACCAGGGCGCGCGCTTTTTAAAACAGATCGATTAACAGAGATTCAAGTCCCTTATATCTCAAATGAGCAGATGTGGGACGTATTAAAACAATACGAGGTGAAAAAAGATGCATATGCAGACACATATCAAAATGAATCGTCAGATGATGATTTTGACCTCGATTAGAAAGTTGAAATTCGCCACTAGAAGACATTTGATGGCCATTCACGATATGGGAGGAATACGGAATGCGAATCGGATTCTAAAAGATTTAAGCCCATATGTGAATAGTACCGTTTATAAAAAAGAGCATGTATACTACCTCAATAAACAAGGACGTGCGTTATTCGATGATGCAGAAAAGGTTGTGCCCACCATTCGATTAGCACACAGCCTCATGAGAAACGAAGCGTGGTTGCATCTATTTTGTCCCGAAGACTGGCAGATAGAAGCCCCTATACGTTATAAAGTGCATGAAAATAAGAGAACGATTATTCCAGATGTAAAGTACCGGGATAGTGACGGGATTTTAAACGCAGTCGAAATAGATCGTACACAAATGATGAATGTGAACAGTGAAAAAATGAATAAGTATGGTGAATTCACCTTGTATTATAAAAATAAATATAACGGGAAAGTTCCTATTGTTCACTTCTTTACAATCACACCATATAGGCAAAAGACGCTAGAACAATTTGCTATGCAGCATGGTGTATATGCAAAGGTATATGTGGCACCTGAAGTGTAAAGTGAAATCAGGACATCTGCTCTATTCAATATAGCCCCATTCCATCAGCTTCTTCTTTAGAGATTTTATAATATACACCTGGAGCAAAAGAGCTGTCTATTGTCTTTGTGGAAGGTATTTTTGAGCCATCAACCTCTAGCCAATTATAAAATATCCCATCACTAGTGCATGCACTTGTCTTACGATTTGCAAGATTATGTATCTCTCTAAAGTTATCAATGTAGTTATAGACCATCCTTTTGAATGTTCGAGTAAAGTATCCAATAGGATTTTTCATCAAATTTCCGTTATGCTCGTACTTATGTGTTTTAGAGTACAAAACCGAAGAAGCATTCGCAAGAAGGTTGTGAAATATATCTGTATCCCCTAGTAAATTAAATTGTTTTGCAGCCTTCTTCGCAATATTTTTGGCATTTTTGAAGGATTCATTAATAACATTTGATGAAAAAGAAGTTTGTAATTCCATACGCATAGATTGTGGCACACGATAATCAATGAAGTCTAAATCATGTCGAAAAGATTGCGAAACTTCCTCTTTACGTTTATTTATATCTTTAATCCTTTGTTTTAAGATTTTAGTAGTTGTTTTCTTGGTGTGACAAATTTCAGCATTTTTAGTAGGGTCTTCTGTGACAAACTCTTCTTTTGTGATGATTGGCTGGATTACAATAATGTTACTTGTTTGTCTCATATCACTTTTACGTTTCATTTCTAGCTGTTTGATGATACCAAGTAATTCTAAGTGTTGGCATGCACGAATAACTGTTCTACGACTAATATGAAGTACTTCAGCAATCTTCTTTTTGGATTTAAAAGAAACGCCAAAGTATTTAGAAGAATGGCTGTGTAAGTGATTAAGTACAGCCAATTGGTTTTTATTTAACTGATTAGCAAATTGTTTTTTATACGTTCGAACGGTATCATTCAATTCTGTAAGAGTTTGAAAGGATGCTAAGTTTTCATATGTCTCTATGCTAGCAAGAATGGTAATTGCTTGTTTCTTTTTCATAAGGCTTGTCTCCTCCTGAAATAAAAAAGCAACAGTATGCCACAAAATGTAAGCAAACTGTTGCGGAGGAACCCTTATGTACGATAAAATAAGGTACATAAAGAGTTACAGCAGGTGTTTGCCTAGTTACGTTAGGCGGACGGTTAATAAAGTGGTTGCACACTTTATTAACACGCTGTGCTCTTTTATTTTTTATTGGTTTCATTTTGATTTTTTTCGGTAACGAATTTGGTCACGAATAACCAGAAAAGTGTTGCCATTTATAAATTTAGGTAAAGTACAAAACTGCTTAATATAGCAGTTTTATGCGGTTTTAAGAAAATAAGGTTTTGTAAGTTATTTATGACGGGATTAAAACCAGATATTCTTGAACCGATGGTAGATTTAATTAAAGAAGTTGAGCCTGGATATAGCGGTATTTTTGCGGTATCAGAAGTGGAAGCGGCCATGCGTGATACTCGTACGAAGAAAACGAAAACAGTATGTACATTTTGTGGTGTAGGTTGTTCGTTTGAAGTGTGGACGAAGGGGCGTAAAATCCTTAAAGTACAGCCATCTTCAGATGCACCAGTTAACGCAATTTCCACTTGTGTAAAAGGGAAATTTGGTTGGGATTTCGTAAATTCTAAAGAACGAATTACAAAACCTTTAATTCGTAAAAATGGAACGTTTGTTGAATCTACATGGGAAGAAGCATTGAATGTAGTTGCAAGTAAATTAGGATCGATTAAAGAAGAGTACGGTAAAGATGCTATCGGTTTTATTTCTTCATCTAAAATTACGAATGAAGACAATTACGTTATTCAAAAACTAGCCCGACAAGTATTTGAAACGAATAATATTGATAACTGCTCACGTTATTGCCAATCACCAGCAACGGATGGTTTGTTCCGTACAATTGGTATGGGCGGTGATGCAGGAACGATTAAAGATATTGCGCAATCTGGTCTTGTTATTATTGTAGGATGTAATCCGACAGAAGGTCATCCTGTTTTAGCTACACGTATTAAACGTGCACATAAATTACACGGACAAAAGTTAATTGTAGCTGATCTTCGTAAAACAGAAATGGCAGAGCGATCAGATGTCTTTATTAGTCCAAAACAAGGAACAGATCAAGTATGGTTAATGGCTGTTACGAAATATATGATTGATCAAGGTTGGCATAATCAAGAATTTATTAATGAGAATGTAAACTTCTTTGAAGATTTCAAAGAGAGCCTGAAAGAATATACACTTGAATATGGAGAAGAAATGACTGGTATTTCAAAAGAAACACTTATTCAAATGGCTGAAATGATTCGTGATGCAGATGGTACATGTATCCTTTGGGGGATGGGAGTAACGCAAAATACAGGTGGCTCTGATACTTCCGCTGCGATTTCAAACTTACTTCTTGCAACAGGGAACTATCGTCGTCCAGGAGCAGGTGCATACCCACTTCGAGGTCACAATAACGTACAAGGTGCTTGTGATATGGGTACTTTACCAGGATGGCTTCCAGGATATCAGCACGTTACTAACGAAATGGAACGTGCGAAATTTGAAACTGCTTACGGAGTGAAAATTGATAGTGAACCAGGTCTTAATAATATTGAAATGCTTCACGCAATTGACGAAGGAAAAATGAAAGCAATGTATCTTGTCGGAGAAGATATGGCTCTTGTAGATTCTAATGCAAATCATGTACATGAAGTGTTAACGAGCCTTGATTTCTTCGTTGTGCAAGATGTTTTCCTTTCTAAAACTGCTCAATATGCAGATGTTGTATTACCAGCAGCGCCATCTCTTGAGAAAGAAGGTACTTTCACAAATACAGAGCGCCGTGTCCAAAGATTATATCAAGTTCTTCCTACGCTAGGAGATGCGAAACCAGACTGGTGGATCGTCCAGGAAGTTGCGAATAAACTAGGTGCAAACTGGAATTATAGCCACCCAAGTGAAATCTTTGCTGAAATGGCAAGTTTATCACCATTGTTCTCGC
This sequence comes from Noccaea caerulescens, assembly GCA_900406465.1. Lineage (NCBI taxonomy): Eukaryota > Viridiplantae > Streptophyta > Magnoliopsida > Brassicales > Brassicaceae > Noccaea > Noccaea caerulescens. The sequence continues at coordinate 7,832 of OVBC01000149.1, forward strand.
AAGCGAACTATGAAGTGCTTGAAGGATGGAACAGTTTCCATTGGGGAAGTTTTGATGGAACGAATACACCACTTCTGTTCCAAGATGGATTTAACTTCCCAGATAAAAAAGCTCGTTTTGCGATTGCTGACTGGGTACGTCCAGCTGAATTTCCAGCCGAGTTTGACCTTCACATTAACAACGGTCGTATGCTTGAGCATTTCCATGAAGGGAATATGACAAATAAATCAACAGGTATTCAAACGAAAGTACCTGGTGTTTTCGTTGAAATCTCTCCAGACCTTGCAAAAGAACGTGGCGTAAAAACAGGTTCGTTAGTTCGTCTTGTCTCTCCTTTTGGAGCATTAAAATTACGTGCACTCGTTACAGATCGTGTAAAAGCGAATGAGTTATATTTACCGATGAACTCTACAGATAACGAAACGGCAATTAATTTCTTAACAGGTCCTGCTGTGGATGTACGTACGAATACACCTGCGTATAAACAAACGAAAGTACGTATGGAAGTGTTAGAAGTTGATGGCGAAAATCCGATGCCAAAAGCGAACCCACGCAATAAAAAACGTCACCCTCAAGCTGGAATTGAGGTACATCGTAAGTGGGCACGTACAGGGTATGTGCATTTAACGGATAAGTAGGAGGAGAAAACTATGGCTGCACCTATAAAAATGATTCAAAAACAAGAATTAACTGAGGAAGAAATAAAACAGCAAAAGTTAGATGATTTAAAAGAGCTTCTAACTAATAATGAAGAAGCTCTAAATCAGATGTTTAATATAGTAGGGGAATTAAATGACATTGGAATGCTAGAAGCTGCAAATTCTATGCTAAAAGCGAAAGAACCAATTGCGAAGATTGTTCTAGGTCAAGTAACTCGTGAGCCTGTTACAAATTTAATTAATAATATGATGGGCGCTGCAGGTGCGTTAACTGAACTTGACCCAGAACTTACGAAAAAGCTTATAGGTAGTTTATTAGTCGGGCTAGAAGAAGGTAATGAACATCTAGAAAGTAATAAAAAAGTAGGGGTATTCGATCTTATGAAAGTATTGAAAGACCCAGATATTAACCGTGCGATCGGGTTTGGGCTTCATTTCTTAAAAGGAATGGGGAAAGGGTTAAAAGACGAATAAACTTCATGAAGTGAACCTTTTCGCCCAAATATTTGTACGAAATAGTTTGGGCGGAAGGCTCATTTTGGTAAAATATATAATAAAGTAAAATGAGGCTTTTGGGAGGTATAATTGTATGTCAAAAAAAGTACATGAATTTAATGATATGATCCGAAAACTTCGAAAGGAACTTTTCGGAAAAGGACCGGAACGAATTCATACTGTTTTTGCAGAAAATATGGCTATAGCGACTCTTTATGGAAACTTAACACCTACTGAAAAATTTATTTCAAGTACGATGGACGGTGCGGAAATGGTTCATCTGGCTAGAACAAAAATGATTCAAGAAGTGTATGCTGCGAATTCCCGTGAACATTTGGAGGAACTTGTTGGCGCGAAATTAGTGAATTTGTTTTCAGATATGAAAGTAGAAGAAGATATTGCAGTTTCGGTATTTGTTTTTGATAAAAATATAACGTGAGAGAAGGATACTGATCGTGAAACCGATACAGGTAGAAAGAGAAATCTTTCGTTATGAACAAGAGGTATTTAAGCATATAGAGGACAGCATTGTAACAGAGTTTCCTGTCACCATTAAAATGAACGGACAGGAGTTTGTTACAATGGTTAGTACTCCAGAATATATAGAAGATATGGTAATAGGCTTCTTAGCATCTGAAGGAATCATTCGAAAGTATGAAGATATTGATAGTGTATGGGTGCAGGAGAAAGAAGGATTTGTACATGTAACAACGACAAAAGTAAATCCGTATTATGAACAAATGCAAAATAAACGATATATTACGTCTTGTTGTGGTATGAGTAGGCAAGGATTTGTTTTTGCAAATGATGCACTAAGTGCAAAAAAGATGAAGGGTGTCCATGTACAGGTTGCTGCCGATGATTGTTTTCGGTTAATGAAAGAAATGCAGCAATCTGCGGATACGTTTCATCATACTGGCGGGGTTCATAATGCAGCTTTATGTGATGTGAATGGTATTATTTTAAGCCGAATGGATATTGGTAGGCATAATGCACTAGACAAAATTTACGGTTATTGTTTAAAAAACGATATTTCTATAAAAGATAAAATCATTGTTTTTAGTGGTCGTATTTCTTCGGAAATATTATTGAAAGTTGCAAAAATCGGTTGTGAAATTATACTATCAAAATCAGCTCCAACTGAGTTAGCTTTGCAACTAGCGGAAGATTTAGGTATTACGACAATAGGATTTATTCGTAATCACTCCTTAAATGTGTATACCCATCCAGAGCGTGTTTTAAATATAAAATAAAAGTGAGGCAATGAAGATGAAATCAGTTACATTAGACAAGTTGCAACGTCCGTTAAAGGATTTACGTATTTCAGTTACTGATCGCTGTAATTTTCGCTGTCGATATTGTATGCCAGAAGAAATATTTGGTCCTGATTACTCGTTTTTGTCTAATGACAAAATTTTATCTTTTGATGAAATTGAAAGGATAACACGTATTTTCGTTTCTTTAGGTGTGAGAAAATTACGGATTACAGGCGGAGAACCGTTACTTAGAAGAGGGCTTCCAAAGCTTATTGAGCGGCTTCATAAAATAGATGGTGTAGAAGATATCGGTTTAACAACCAATGGATCGTTACTTAAAAAATTTGCTCCTGATTTATATAAGGCGGGACTATCACGTGTAACAGTTAGCTTAGATTCCTTAGAAGAAGAGCGGTTTTTCTATTTAAATGGTAATAGGAGCAAAGTGCAAAGGGTTCTGGAAGGAATACAGGCTGCAGCTGAAGTTGGAATGAAAATTAAAATAAACATGGTCGTTCAAAAGGGAAAAAACGAACAGGACATTTTGCAGATGGCGCAATACTTTAAGGAAAACAAGCATATTCTTCGTTTTATTGAGTATATGGACGTTGGAAATTATAATGGTTGGGATTTAAAAGAGGTCGTCTCTAAACAAGAAATAGTAGATACGATTCATCAAGTTATGCCGTTAGAACGGATAGAAGCAAATTATTCTGGTGAAGTGGCTACTAGGTATCGTTATATAGGAAGCGACGAGGAAATAGGTATTATTTCATCGGTAACAGATTCTTTTTGCTTATCATGTACGAGAGCTCGTATTTCTGCAGAAGGAAAATTATATACTTGCTTATTTGCTTCTAAAGGAAATGATTTAAGAGAATTGCTTCGTTCTGAACATACAGATGAGGACATTACAGATGTAGTACGCGATATATGGAATAATAGGGAAGATCGTTATTCAGATGAACGCTTAAATCATAAAAATAAGAATACAATACCTAAAATTGAAATGTCACATATCGGTGGTTAATATATAAAGCTAGCGTCATAGTGAAAAATGGGGAATTTACAAGAGTTGTGGATTTTCTATTTTATAGTAAAAGTGATGATTGATATCTCTGTAAAAGATGTGCAGAGAAATTAAGCAGCATTCAAAAACCTTTATTTTGAGGAGGTTTTTTGAAGCTGCTTTTTTATTTGGAGAAAATGGAGGAATGGGTAATGGCATTTCATAAGCCGGAACAAATTGCTGAGCTTGTCATTGAGGCCGGTGTTCAAAAAGTAAGACAGACATTGCCAGCGATGCTTATTCTCGGTTTTTTAGGAGGAGCGTTTATTGCGATAGGTTTTTTACTTAACATTCGAGTTTTAGGGAATTTACCTGAGCGCTGGGGGAGTCTAGTGAATGTTTTAGGAGGAGCGGTATTTCCTGTTGGACTTATGCTCGTAGTATTAGCAGGAGGAGAATTAATTACGGGAAATATGATGTCACTGTCTATGGCGCTTTATGCAAAGAAAATTACATTGATAAGTGTACTGAATAACTGGGTTTGGATTACTCTCATGAATTTTATTGGGGCAATTTTCGTTGCGTATTGCTTTGGACATCTTGGCGGATTAACAGAGGGAGAGTATTTAAATAAAACAGTAGCGATAGCGGAAGGGAAGTTACATGAATCATTTGGAAGAACTTTAATTTTAGCAATTGGTTGTAATTGGCTCGTTTGTCTTGCTCTTTGGCTCGCTTACGGGACGAGTGATTTTGTCGGAAAAATCATCGGAATTTGGATTCCAATTATGGCATTTGTAGTGATTGGATTTCAGCAAGTAGTAGCAAATATGTTTGTCATTTCCGCTGTTATTTTTGCTGGTCATCTAACGTGGATGGATTTGGCTAAAAATTTTGTTCCTGTTTTTATCGGAAATGTAATTGGAGGAGCTGGGTTTGTTGGTTTTGCTTACTTTGCTTGTTATCAGAAACAACATTCTAATATGAAATAGAGTTCTTGAGAGGAAGGGTATGTAATGGCTGATCGGTATTCACGACAACAGTTGTTCAAACCAATTGGGAGTAAAGGACAAGAAAAAATTCGAAATAAACATGTGTTAATTGTAGGGGCAGGCGCATTAGGAAGTGCAAGTGCCGAAAGTTTCGTACGTGCAGGTGTTGGCAAGTTGACGATTATTGATCGTGACTACGTTGAATGGAGTAATTTACAAAGGCAACAATTGTACTCTGAACAAGATGCGAGAGAGAAAATGCCGAAAGCAATTGCTGCAAAAAATCGGTTAGAACAAATTAATTCGGAAGTACAAATACATGCTTTCGTAATGGATGCAACTTCAGAAAATATGGAAGGTCTATTAAAAAATGTAGATGTAATCATTGATGCAACAGATAATTTTGATATTCGATTTGTAATAAATGATTTATCACAAAAACATAATATTCCTTGGGTATATGGTTCTTGCGTTGGATCGTATGGTATGAGTTATACAATTATTCCGCAAGAGACACCGTGTTTACATTGTATGCTGAAAAATATTCCTGTTACAGGTGTGACATGTGATACCGCTGGAATTATTAGCCCGACTGTTCAAATCGTCGCAGCATATCAATTGGCAGAAGCACTCAAAATTTTAGTGGAAGATTTCTCAGCAATTAGAAAAACATTTTTCATGTTTGATATATGGAGTAATCAAAATCATTTTATAAAATTAGGGAAAATAAAAACAGACGCTTGTCTCTCATGCGGTTTGAATCGAACTTATCCTTATTTATCATACGAAAATCAAACGAAAGCAGCTGTTTTATGCGGAAGAAATACAGTTCAAATTAGAACAGTAGACAATAGGAAATACAATTTTGATGATATAGAAAAAGTATTACAAAAACTGGGGAAAGTAGATCGGAATCCGTATTTACTATCTTGCCAATTCGATGATTACCGCGTGGTTGTTTTTCGAGATGGTCGTGTTTTTATTCATGGTACAAATGATATTTCGAAAGCGAAACAACTATATTATCGCGTATTCGGTTAATAGAGAGGGTGTCAACAATGGAAAGAAGAGTGCCAATTACGGTTGAAGAAGCTGTTCGTAAAGTGATGGGATTTGCTGATAAAGGCTTAAAGGAGCTATTACCAATTGAATTAGCTTATGGACGTATATTAGCAGAGGATTTAATAGCTGACCATGATGTACCGTCATTTAATCGTTCGCCGTATGACGGATTTGCTATTCGAGCAGAAGATACTAATTTAGCAAGTTATGAAACGCCAATTGTATTTGAAGTAGTGGGTGAAATTGGTGCAGGATCGCTATTCCATGAGAAAGTAGGTCCGTTTCAAGCAGTTCGAATTATGACGGGAGCACAAATTCCGAATGGGTGTGATGCGGTTGTTATGTTAGAGCTGACTCGTCAATATGAGAAGAATGGCAACAATTATATGGAAGTGAAGCGATCATTCAAAAAGGGCGACAATATTTCTTTTCAAGGTGAAGATGCTCGTAAAGGAACGGTTCTTGCAAAGAAAGGATCGTACATTAATCCAGGTATTTCAGCTCTTCTTGCTACATTCGGTTATAGTGAAGTGCCAGTTGCGAGAAAGCCTGTAATTGGACTGTTAGCGACTGGGAGTGAATTGCTTGATGTCGATGATTCATTACAGCCAGGGAAAATCCGAAATAGTAATACGTATATGATATTGTCTCAAATTCGAAGAGCAGGCGGCAGAGTAAAATATTTTGGGAAGTTTAGTGATGATTTTAATACATGTTTTACAGCTGTGAAAGAAGCGCTTGGGCAAGTGGATATGTTAATTACAACGGGCGGTGTATCAGTAGGAGATTACGATTATTTACCAGCTATTTACGAAAAGTTAGGTGCCTCTGTTCTTTTCAATAAAGTTGCAATGCGGCCAGGGAGTGTTACGACTGTAGCACAATTAAATGGCAAGTTATTATTTGGTTTATCAGGAAATCCATCAGCTTGTTATGTAGGGTTTGAATTATTCGTAAGACCGTGTATTCGGGCGTATATGTTTAGTGAAAAAGTACATTTAAAAAGAGAAAAAGCATTATTAGGAGAAGATTTTCTAAAACCGAATCCATTTACAAGATTTGTACGAGCGAAATTGCAATATGATGAGGGGAAATTAATAGCTTATCCATCAGGTTTTGATAAATCTAGCTCAGTTTCCTCATTGGCAGAATCAAACGTGTTTATCGTATTGCCGGGCGGGACAAGAGGATATAAAAAAGATATGTTTGTCGATGTTCTTTTATTAGAAGATAACGAAGGTAGTGAATGGCCTTGGACATTTCATAAAGTGAGAGGTGGTTCTAATGGGACAAGTGTTATTTGAGATTGTAGATAATCCGATTTTAGTTGAAGAAGTAACGAATAAAGTCGCAAGAAGGGAAGTGGGTGCGATTACAACATTTATTGGTACCGTGAGAGAACTTACAAAAGGAAAACGAACGCTACATTTAGAGTATGAAGCATATAAACCGATGGCAGTAAAACAACTTATGAGAATTGGTGAAGAAATTAGTGAAAGATGGCCGGATGCAAAAGTAGCAATTACGCACCGTGTAGGGCGGCTAGAAATCATGGATATTGCGGTAGTCATTGCAGTTTCATCACCGCATCGTAAAGTAGCTTATGAAGCGAATGAGTACGCGATTGAACGTATAAAACGAATCGTTCCAATTTGGAAAAAAGAATTTCGGGAAGATGGAACGATGTGGGTTGGAGATCAACTTGAAAACACACCATATCCAGAAGGAAAACCAAAGAAGGAAGAATGAGAAAATGATTACAATTTTATTGTTTGCAAATTTGCGTGAGGAAGTCGGATTGGATCAATTAATAATTTCAGAAAAACAAGAAATGACTGTTGGGCAATTAAAAGAATGGTTGAAAGATAGTTATCATTTGCAATCCTTGGATACAGTAATGGTTGCAATTAATGAAGAGTTTGTAACGAATGAAGAGATGATAAAAGTAGGAGATATAGTCGCATTAATCCCGCCCGTTAGCGGAGGGTAATAAGCTTTTTCAACAGATGAAGCGCCGAGAAGATGTTGTATATAAATTAGAATAAGAGAAGGGATGAGTTCTATGCTTACTCAAGAACAAATAATAAATGCATTAAAACATGTAGAGGATCCAGAGTTACACAAAAGTGTTGTAGAATTAAATATGGTTAGAAATATACAAATGAACGGAACAGAGGTTAAACTTGAAGTAGTACTAACAATACAAGGTTGTCCGTTAAAAGCAAAAATTCAACAAGATATTGAAGAATCACTTCACGCAATTGGTGCCTCTAAAGTGGATGTAACATTTGGTTCTATGACACAAGAAGAACGTGCAGCTTTAACAGAGAAGTTAAAGAAAAATAGTAGAACAGAAACTGGTATGCCGAGCATGCTTCGCCTTGATTCAGGAGTACGGTTTATTACTGTAACGAGTGGAAAAGGTGGAGTTGGAAAATCAACGGTGACAATTAATCTTGCAACTGCACTAGCTCGTATGGGCAAAAAAGTGGGGATATTAGATGCAGACATATATGGTTTTAGTATTCCAGCTATGATGGAAACGAATAAGAAACCAACGATGATTGATCAAACAGCAATTCCGGTCGTTAGTCACGGTGTTAAAATTATGTCGATGGGATTTTTTACGGAAGGAAATAACCCGGTTATGTGGCGCGGACCGATGTTAAATAAATGGATTCAAAATTTCCTTGCGAATACGCACTGGGGAGAATTAGATTATTTACTTCTTGATTTACCACCTGGTACAGGAGATGTTGCTATTGATGTTGCAGCAATGATCCCGCAGGCGCAAGAAATTATCGTTACAACACCACACAATGTAGCTTCGTTCGTAGCGTCTAGAGTAGGAGTTATGGCAAAGCATACGAAACACGAGATTTTAGGGATTGTAGAAAATATGGCTTATTATGAAGAGCAAGATGGATCGAAAAACTATCTCTTCGGAAAAGGTGGCGGCGAAATGCTTGCAGAACAATTGCAAACAGAAGTGATCGCGCAAATACCTTTTGCAAAACGAGAAGAAAATAACGGTTCATCTGTATATGATGAAGACTCTCTTGTAGGAGAAGTGTTTACATCGTTAGCTGAGGATATTATTTATAGAGGATAGAGGGGGAAGTTTAATATGGCATGTAACATTGATCATTCTATTGAAGATGTGATGAATAAGCTTGAAAGTCAAAAGAGTTTTTTACCTGAAGGGATCTTTAAAGAGTTAAAGAGTTTTTTGCAAGGTATTCATTCACAGAAATTATTAAATGATGTTTTTCACCTCCTAAAAAAGTATGATTTAGTCAGTGAGGAAGAACGAGAGACGAGAAACGCACAATTATTGTACATTTTGAATTAAGTACTCTTTGGCTTTAGAATTTTTTCAGAAGGGGTGAATGTAATGAATATGAAAAAGATGATTGAAATGGTAGAAGCAACTAAAGTGACTGACGAAGAATTATCGATTTCTACTTTACATCAAAAGCTTGTGAAGTTGTATAGTCAAAAAGATTGTGCAGAGTATACGGAGTTATTAAAATATATTTTATCATTATCCGTGCAGCTGAAGCTGAATCTCGTATTGAAATATTTTGGTGTGCGTCCGGTTGTTGCTGCAGACGAGCGTATGCAATTTCAAGAGATATTTAAATGCTTAGCTAAGAAAGATGAGAATGGGGAATGGTTTCTAAATTTTGTTTCTTTATATGTAGGGCTAATTGTAGTTCTTCATTTTGATGAGAAAGTGATTGAGAGCAATTTTTTTGATGATATGGTAGTGGGTAAATGTAATGAAATATAAGATTCTGCTCATAACGTTTTTCTATTTAAATGCTTTAATTGCGATTTTAGTTGGTTATATAAATATGAAGGCAATTAATTAAGAAAAAGGAATGAAACTAGTTGGATAAAAAGAGTTCTTCAGTTGTTTCCGTCGTTTTTTCGTGTTACTATTAATCGAATTTTTCATAAGGAGAGAAAGCGATGAAATGGATTTATTTTCTTATTATTAACGTTATAGCTTTTAGCCTTATGGGGCTTGATAAACGAAAAGCAAAGAAGAAACAGTGGAGAACGCCAGAAAGTACGTTGTTTTTATCGGCGGCAGCTGGAGGAGCAGTTGGAGCTTGGATCGGCATGTATATGTTTCATCATAAAACTCATAAAAAGAAATTTGTTTTCGGCATACCGTTACTTGTTGTAATAACGGTATGTTTATTATTCGTTGTATGAGAAATGTCGAAAGAAATGCAGATTGATTATTGGTAAAGTGAGCATGTGAGACCGTATAATGGAGAAAAAATGAGAAGAGGAGAAAAAGGAAGATGGGGAGTCAATCAGCAGAGCAAAAAAAAGGAATACTATATGCGGCTGGTGCTTACACGATGTGGGGAATTCTACCGATTTATTGGAAATGGGTTGAGGAAGTTCCAGCAGATGAAATATTAGAGCACCGCATCGTTTGGGCATTTGTTTTTATGTTACTTGTATTAGGTGTTACGAAGAGGTTTCGCCAGTTTATTGGGGAATTTGTGAATCTTTTTAAACGACCTAAATTATTAATGTCATTAACAATAGCTTCAGTCTTGATTAGCGGAAACTGGTTTGTTTACATATGGGCCGTTAATCATAATCATGTTATTGAAGCGAGTCTTGGCTATTATATTAATCCGCTTATTAGTATTTTACTTGGTACAGTCGTTTTAAAGGAAAAGTTAAACTTTTGGCAATATGTTGCAGTTGGTTTAGCAGGAGTAGGGGTTGTCATTTTAACAGTACGTTTCGGATCTATTCCGTGGGTTTCTCTTTCACTTGCCTTTTCATTTGGATTATACGGATTAACGAAAAAACTATTAAACTATGATGCTACAATTGGACTTACGATGGAAACCATGTTAGTGACGCCGTTTGCGATCATTTATCTTGTTATGACAGGAGCACATGGTTTCGGCTCATTTGGATCTATTTCAATGTTATCAACGTTACTTTTAATAGGAGCAGGTATTGTAACAGCATTACCACTATTTTATTTTGCAAAAGGAGCACAACTTATTCCGCTTTATATGGTGGGATTTTTACAATATATTGCGCCAACAATTAGCTTAATTTTAGGTGTATTTGTATTTGGTGAACATTTCACATCTACACATATGATTGCATTTTTCTGTATATGGGTTGCTTTATTTGTATTCTCGGTAGCGAAAACAAAGTTTTTAGTGCAGAAACAACCGAAATTTATAAAAAATAAATCAGCAAAAGTATCATAATGCGTAGTATTTTCTACGCATTTTTCTTTATACTTATATTATATAGAATTTCCATTATAGTCAGTAAGGAGCTGAGAACATGGAAACAATTTTACATAATGATCCGCTTATGGCAGCTGTAATTTCATGGTTTTTAGCACAATTAACGAAAGTAGTCTTTAAATTAGTTAAAACGGGTGAATTTGATTTTGCAAAGTTTTTTGCTTCAGGTGGGATGCCAAGTTCTCATGCTTCAACAGTTACAGCGCTTGCTACAGGAGTTGGAGTTGTGGAAGGTGTGGAAAGCTCGATGTTTGCGGTTGCTGCTATTTTTGCCATTATTGTTATGTATGATGCTTCAGGAGTAAGGCTTGCAGTAAGTAAACAAGCAAAAATATTGAATGACTTTTTTCACGGTAGAGAAACAGAATATAAGAAGTTAAATGAACTTGTTGGGCATACACCGTATGAAGTAGTAGTCGGTGCTTTATTAGGGATTATTGTCGGAGTAGGATATTGTTTATGAGCAGAACATTTTATATGTTCTGCTTTTCTTTGTTTTCATACATATTCAGCTACCTTTTTGAATATCGTTATACGGATTTCGAAAGGGTGGGTGAGTAACTTGTTATTATATGAAAAAGTGTATGAAGAAATAGCGAGAAGAACAACTGCACTTCAAACGATGCAACGGCAAGATGGTACGTGGCGGTTTTGTTTTGAAGGAGCGCCACTAACAGATTGTCATATGATTTTTTTATTAAAATTATTAGGTAGAGATAAAGAGATAGAACCGTTTGTAAAAAGATTAGCATCACTCCAAACAAATGAAGGAACATGGAAATTGTATGAAGATGAAGTGGGTGGTAATTTATCTGCTACAATTCAATCTTATGCTGCCTTACTTGCATCGGAAAAATATACAAAAGAAGATGCGAATATGAAGCGAGCGGAAATGTTTATAAATGAGCGCGGGGGGGTGGCGCGTGCTCATTTTATGACGAAGTTTTTATTAGCGATTCATGGAGAATATGAATATCCTTCTCTCTTTCATTTGCCAACACCAATAATGTTTCTGCAGAACGATTCCCCCCTCAGTATATTTGAATTGAGTAGCTCAGCACGTATCCATTTAATTCCGATGATGTTGTGTTTAAATAAACGATTTCGAGTAGGGAAAAAGTTATTGCCAAATTTAAATCACATTGCAGGCGGGGGCGGAGAATGGTTTCGGGAGGATCGGTCTCCAGTTTTTCAAACGTTATTAAGTGAGGTGAAGAAAATTATAACGTATCCACTTTCTTTGCATCATAAAGGATATGAGGAAGTAGAACGTTTTATGAAAGAGCGTATTGATGAAAATGGAACATTATATAGTTACGCAACTGCCTCGTTTTATATGATTTATGCTTTACTTGCATTAGGGCATTCTATTCAATCGCCAATTATTCAGAAGGCTATAACGGGAATCGCATCTTATATATGGAAGATGGAGAGAGGGAGCCATTTGCAAAACTCTCCGTCAACTGTATGGGATACAGCTTTACTCAGTTATGCTTTGCAAGAAGCTCAAGTTCCGAAAGCAAGTAAAGTGATTCAAAATGCATCAGCGTATTTACTAAGAAAACAGCAAACGAAGAAAGTAGATTGGAGTGTACATGCACCGAATCTATTCCCAGGTGGTTGGGGCTTTTCGGATGTGAATACGATGATTCCAGATATTGATGATACAACTGCTGTGTTAAGAGCACTGGCGCGAAGTAGAGGGGACGAAAATGTAGATAATGCTTGGAAGAGAGCGGTTAATTGGGTTAAAGGATTGCAAAATAATGATGGTGGTTGGGGAGCTTTTGAAAAAGGGGTAACGAGCCGTATATTAGCAAATTTACCAATCGAAAATGCAAGTGATATGATTACAGATCCTTCTACACCAGATATTACAGGAAGAGTGCTAGAGTTTTTTGGGACATATGCGCAAAATGAATTGCCCGAGAAACAAAAACAAAGTGCGATAAATTGGTTAATGAATGTACAAGAGGAAAATGGATCATGGTATGGGAAATGGGGAATTTGTTATATATATGGTACATGGGCAGTGTTGACTGGTTTACGGTCACTAGGAATACCATCTAGCGATCCATCATTAAAACGAGCAGCTTTATGGCTTGAACATATACAGCATGAAGATGGTGGCTGGGGAGAATCTTGCCAAAGTAGTGTGGAAAAAAGATTTGTTACTTTGCCGTTTAGTACACCATCACAAACGGCATGGGCGTTAGATGCTCTCATTTCTTACTATGAAAAAGAAACACCAATCATTCGAAAAGGTATTTCATATTTGCTCTCCAACCCTTATGTAAATGAAAAATATCCTACTGGAACAGGTTTACCAGGTGGGTTTTATATTCGTTATCATAGTTATGCTCATATATATCCGTTGCTTACTTTGGCTCATTATACAAAAAAATATAGAAAATAAACCGAGAGATGTCTCTCGGTTTATTTTGTTGGGTAGTAGGTCCCTTTTGAAAAGAATAAGGTTGTGATGTACCTTATTTTTCGGTTGACTGGCGTTTTTGACGTGCATCAGCGGCATTTGCACGTGCGTTTGCTTCTAAGTCATTGTGGTCAGCGAGTTCGCGAGAGAACTCAACATCAATGCCATCAGTTGCTTTGCTTTGTTTGAAATTCTTTTTGTTCATTCGACACAATCTCCTTGCGTTTATGCGACGTTGCAAAGTTAGTTTGACACAAATAGACTTTTTTATACAAAGAGGAATTGGAAAGCAAAAAGCCGAAATATACAGTATAAGTAATAGAAATGGGGGATAGGAATGGAGTTTTTAAATGGGAAAACAGCTGTTGTAACAGGAGCTGCACAGGGAATTGGAAAAGAGATTGCAAGGGTTTATGCAAAACTAGGGGCGAAAGTATTAATTAGCGATGTAAATGAAGAGAATCTACAAAAGACGACACGTGAGTTATCAGATGAAGGATATGAAGTGTGCTCATATCGATGTGATGTGAGTAATCAAAATGAAGCAAAGTCGTTAATTGAATATGCGGTTCAAAAATTTGGTACATTACATATTTTGGTGAATAATGCTGGAATTACAAGAGACGCAATGTTACATAAAATGGAGAAGTCTGCTTGGGAACAAGTATTACAAGTGAACTTAACTGGAGTTTTTTATTGTATGCAACCAGCGCTTCTTTACATGAGACAACAAGGGTATGGACGCATTATTAACATATCTTCAATTAGTAGAGAAGGAAACATAGGTCAAGCAAATTATGCGGCTACAAAGGCAGGAGTTGTAGGATTAACAAAAACAGCAGCGAAAGAAGTTGGAAGTTTCGGTATTACTTGTAATGCGATTTGTCCGGGGTTTATGGATACAGATATGACAAAAACGATACCAGATAAAGTGAAAGAAAAGATGGTGGGCGCTATTCCAGTTGGTAGAATTGGAACGCCAGAAGATATTGCGAACGCAGCAGCCTTTTTAGCATCAGAATACGCATCTTATATTACAGGTGAAGTATTAAATGTGAGCGGAGGACTGCAAGTTTAAAGGAATACATAATGAAAAGAACCTGACCAGGTAAGTCAGGTTCTTTCTCATTAATTTAAGTTAAGCCAAACGCTCTTCACTTCTGTATAGTTATTTAATGCGTAAGATCCCATTTCACGGCCGAGACCAGATTGTTTAAATCCTCCAAATGGAGATGCTGCATCAAAGACGTTATAACAGTTTACCCATACTGTACCTGCACGTACTTTACTTGCAACATAGTGTGCAGTTTTAACATTTTCTGTCCATACACCAGCAGCTAAGCCAAATTGAGATTTATTCGCACGTTCAATTACTTCATCAATATCGTTAAACGGTATTGCAGAAATAACTGGACCGAAAATTTCTTCTTTTGCGATCGTCATTTCGTCATTTACGTCAGCGAATACTGTAGGAGAAACGAAGTAGCCTTGATCGAATGGATTATTTCCTCCGCAAAGTACTTCAGCGCCTTCTTCAATCCCTTTTTCAATGAAGCCCATTACACGTTTTTGTTGTTCTTCGGAAACGAGAGGACCGATTGTAGTTTCTGGACTTAGACCAGCGCCTTGATTTAATTTTTTAGAATAAAGGACGAGATCAGCCATGACATTATCATACATTTTCTTCGGAACAAATAAGCGTGATCCAGCAGAGCATACTTGTCCTTGGTTAAACATAACACCAGAAAGTGCACCAGGAATCGCGCGAGATAAATCAGCATCTGGCAAGATGATATTTGGTGATTTACCGCCTAACTCAAGTGTAACGCGTTTTAATGATTCGGATGCTTGTCGCATAATTTGTTTACCGACAGGAGTAGAACCGGTAAATGCAATTTTATCAACGAGTGGATGATTAACGAGAGCTTGTCCAGCTGATTCACCGAATCCAGGTACGATATTAATAACACCTTTCGGGAATCCAGCTTCTTCAATTAATTCAGCTAAGTATAGAGCAGATAGTGGAGTTTGTTCTGCAGGTTTTAAAACGATTGTACATCCTGTAGCAAGCGCTGCTCCCATTTTCCACATTGCCATAAGAAGCGGGAAGTTCCAAGGGATAATTTGACCAACGACACCAACAGCTTCATGGCGTGTATAGTTAAAGTAATCACCGGAAACAGGAATTGTTTGACCAACGATTTTCGTAGCCCAGCCAGCGTAATAGCGCATATGCTCAATTGCAAGTGGTATGTCTGCTGCCATTGTTTCACGGATTGGCTTTCCGTTATCTAATGTTTCGAGCTGTGCAAGCTCTTCTTTATGTTCTTCCATTAAATCAGCTAACTTGTACATGAGACGGCTTCGCTCAGCAGTGCTCATACGAGACCAAGGACCTTCGTCAAAAGCCATACGAGCTGCGACTACAGCTTTATGAATATCTTCACGACCAGCTTCAGAAACGACGGCAAGTGTTTCACCAGTTGCTGGGTTAGGTGTTTTAAATGTTTTTCCGGAAGCGCTTTCAATGAAAGATCCATTCACATATAACTTTTTTGTACCTTGAAGAAAATTTTCTACCTTTTCATGAAGATTTACAGCTAGTTGACTCATTGTATAACCCCCTTGAAAATATAATGTAAACGCAGTACGAGACGGCGCTTATTCCGAAATCAAGGATGTGGAAACTAGATGGAAAGCCTCTAATTAAAATCATAATTAATAAATACTGAAAATTCAAATTTCATTTGTGTTACAATTGTAAAAAATATGTAATGTAACAGAACCTTCTATATGATTGTAAAAAATCCTGCTTGTTTTTGCTTTCTAGTAGGAAAAACTAGAAGAACAATGGTACAATAATACATCGTGAGAGGAGGGGGAAAAATGAAAGATTATCATGATGATCCACGCTTTCGAATAGCCCATAGAGAAGCGTTAATTGGTCTTGGACTTGCTATTATTAATTTTATAATATGGTACGGATTCGCTTATGGGCTTGGTAGTAAAAATCCGAGTGAATATACATATGTATTCGGTTTTCCCACATGGTTTTTTTATAGCTGTATCGTTGGATTTATCGTTATGGTTATTTTACTTAGTTTAGTTGTTCGTTTTGTATTTCAAGATATTTCACTCGATGAGGAAGAAAAAAGTGAGGAATAATAGATGAATTGGTATGTAATCATTCCAATGATAATTTCGTTTATCGTTGTATTTTTAATTGGTGTATATGCTTCAAGACGCGTGCAAGCAACTGCTCATAATAAATTTTTACAAGAATATTTTCTAGGTGGGCGTGAGCTAGGCGGTTTATTATTAGCGATGACAATGATTGCTACGTACGGTAGTGCAAGTAGCTTTATTGGTGGCCCTGGTATTGCTTACAATATGGGGCTTGGATGGGTACTGTTATCTGCGATTCAAGTTGTAACAGGGTATATCGTTTTAACGGTTATCGGTAAAAAGTTTGCAATTATCGCTAGGAAGATGGAAGCAATTACTCTTATCGATTATTTAAAAGGGAGATACAATAATAAAGCAGTTGTTATACTCTCTGCGTTATGTATTATTATCTTTTTATTTTCGGCGACAGTAGCCCAGTGGGTCGGCGGTGGACGATTAATTGAGTCACTAACGGGTCTATCGTATACAACAGCACTATTTTTATTTACTTTTTCTGTACTTGTGTACGTATTAATTGGTGGATTTCGTGCAGTCGCGCTATCAGATACATTATTAGGAATCATTATGTTAGTTGGAACGACAATCATTTTAATTGCTACTGTCATTGCTGGTGGTGGAATTGAAAAGATTATGCAGGAACTTGTTCAAATTAATCCAAATTTAATTACACCATTCGGAGCAGATGGCAGTTTAACGAAATCATATGTTACATCATTTTGGATTTTAATTGGAATTGGCGTTGTAGGTTTACCGCAAATTAGCGTGCGTGCCATGTCTTATAAAAATTCAAAAGCTATGCACCAAGCTTTAATAATTGGAACAGTTGTCGTTGGTACAATTATGATCGGTATGCATTTAACAGGTGTATTTGCAAGAGTAGTACTTCCAGGTATAACGGTACCAGATAAAGTAATGCCGCTACTTGCGATGGAAGTGTTGCCACCGTGGTTAGCTGGAGTTTTCTTAGCCGCACCAATGGCAGCGATTATGTCTACAGTAAACTCTTTATTATTACTTGTAAGCTCGTCAATTATTAAAGATATATACGTAAATTACATAAAGAAAGATGCAGCAGACAGTACGATAAAAAAAGGAAGTTTGTGGATTACTGGTATTGTAGGACTACTCGTTTATGCAGCGGCGATTAAACCACCAGATTTTTTAATATGGCTAAATTTATTTTCTTTCGGTGGATTAGAAGCAGCATTCATTTGGCCAATCGTATTAGGGTTATATTGGAGGAAAGGAAATGCTACAGGAGCGCTTGCTTCCATTTTCGTTGGAGTAGGTTCATATATGTGTATTCATCTTTTCTATCCAAATCCGTTCGGTATACATACAGTTGTCTTCCCAATTTGTTTTGCGTTTATCGCTTATGTTATTGGAAGTATGAGTGCTGTAAAAAAAACAGTATAGGTTAGCTGAAGAACGTAGTCCTTATAGGACTGCGTTTTTTCGTATGAATTTGTTCTTTTTTATTCTGTATATCCACGTTTATTCATAAATTAATAACAACTGAGGGGATGGAGTTGAGGTCGATGAAAAAAGTGTTATTTTTAGGAGACCCAGGCATTGATGACTCTTTAGCAATTATGTATGGATTGTTGCATCCTGATATTGATATTGTTGGGGTAGTAACGGGATATGGAAATGTAACACAAGAAAAGGCGACAAGTAATGCCGCATATTTATTGCAAATGGCAGGACGGGAAGATATACCTGTTATTAATGGTGCGAAAATTCCTTTATCCGGAGATGTTACAACGTATTATCCAGAAATTCATGGGGCAGACGGTTTAGGGCCAATTAAACCTCCAAAAACTTTTTTGCCAAATATAAAGCCTTTTTGTGCATTTTTTGATCTTCTTGAAAAATATAAAGGGGAATTAATAATAGTCGATGCTGGTAGATCAACAACACTAGCGACGGCATTTATTTTAGAAAAGCCGATGATGAAGTATGTGAAAGAATATTATATAATGGGCGGTGCTTTCTTAATGCCTGGCAATGTAACACCAGTCGCAGAGGCGAATTTTCATGGTGATCCGATTGCGTCGCAATTAGTTATGCAAAATGCTAAAAATGTGACATTAGTACCACTTAACGTTACATCGGAAGCAATTATTACGCCGGAAATGGTAAAATATATTACGAAACACTCTAAAACGAGTTTTAATAAGTTAATCGAGCCGATATTTACGTATTATTATAAAGCTTATAGAAAGTTAAATCCGAAAATAAAAGGAAGCCCAGTACATGACGTCGTTACAATGATGGTTGCGGCAAATCCACCCCTTTTAGACTATGTATATCGTCGTGTCGATGTAGATACAGTTGGAATTGCAAAAGGAGAGAGTATTGCTGATTTTCGGCCGCAACCTGATGCAAAAGCATTAAAAAATTGGGTGCGAATTGGTTGGTCGTTACATTATAAAAAGTTTCTTGAGGATTTTGTGAAATTTATGACGTAGACATAATGGGAGCATACAAGTTAAAATAATGGAGATGGTTATTTAAATGACCATCTCCATTAATTTGTTTTTTAATGATAAATAGAGAAGAGTTACACAATAGGAGAGGAATTTTACTTGAAAAAAACTATAGTATGCGCAGTAATTGTGGGTATTTTCGTTTTGCTAATATCGGGTAACTTTTTAGTGAAAAAAGTATGGAGTTCAAATAATGATGATGCACAGTATATTGCATCTTTTATTGAAGAACATAAAGATGAAAAAAATAGTGCACTTCTAGTAAAGAGAAATGATAAAGTTGTTTATTCTGTAAATCCCAATGTTGTATTGCCAGTCGCTAGTACGATGAAATTAATTGTGGCGCTTGAATATACGAAACAAGTTACTGAAGGGAAAATTGATTCGTCTAGTTTCGTTTCGATTAATGATGTGAATCGTTATTATGTTCCGAATACAGATGGAGGTGCACAAGATAGATGGCAAAAGTATTTGGAGAAGACAGGCAAGATAACTGAAGGAGCGGTTTCTTTAGAAGAAGTGGCAAAAGGAATGGTTAAGTTTAGTTCGAATGCGAATGCTGAATACTTAATGGAATTGTTAGGATTAGATAACATTAATCGGAATTTACAAAGTTTATCACTTCCTGCACATCAACCACTATTTCCAATCGTTTCATCTTTATATATCCCGGGATATTTGCATAAAGAATTGCATGTTCCAAAATATAAAATAGAAAAAAAGTTAAAAGAAATGTCTCAAGAGCAATATCGTGAATATGCGATGAATATTCATGAACGCTTAAAGAAGAAGGGACCATTATTACAGAAGGAAATTCCGCTTTATTTAGAGGAACGTTACGACAAAATTTGGTCAGATAGATTACCAGCAGCTTCCGCAAATGATTATATGGTATTACTTCAAAAAGCAAACCATAAAGGCGGCTTGACAGAGGCTGAAGAAAAAGTATGGGCAAATATCGTTGAAACAGACATGAGTGCCAAGAAATACCGTAAAACATTTAGACATGCTGGGCAAAAGAATGGTTACACACCATGGACGGTGACAAAAGCAGTTTACGCTATGGATAAACGTGGAAACTGTACAGAAATTGTGTTTTTAGCGAATAATTTAAATGAAGACGATAGTGCAGAAATACGGAAACATTTAGCAAACTTACATTTCCAAGTGTTGCAAAGTGATAAGTATGATGCGACTTTTATTAAATAAACTCGGTGCAGAGAGCACCGAGTTTATTTTTATGTACAAGCACTTTTTTTCTATCTCTGGGTATGATGGGTAGTAATACTTAGGTGAGAGGGGAAAAGGTGATGAAACAGAGTAAGGAAGAGTTTATAAAGAGTGAAGGCGCTGATTTCCCTGGAAAAACATATGTGGATTGTGTATTACAACATGTATTTGATTTTCAACGAAATTACTTATTGAAAGATATGTTTCAAGTGCATAAAGCACATATTACGATGTTGACTGAAGAAAGTTTAATGAAAATAGAAGAAGCTAAAGTTATATTAAACGCACTTAGAAAAGTAGAGCGAATACCAAAAGATAAATTGGTATATACAGAGCAGCATGAAGACCTCTTTTTTTTAGTCGAACATTTAATTTCTCAAGAAGCGAAATGCGATTTTGTAAGTAATATGCATATTGGTAGGAGTAGAAATGATATGGGTGTAACGATGTATCGCATGAGTTTAAGGCGATATGTACTACGGTTAATGGAGCATCATTTGTTATTGCAAGAAAGTATATTACAACTTGCCGATAATCACAAGGAAACGATTATGCCAGCTTATACACATACACAACCAGCACAGCCAACAACATTTGGTCATTATACTTTAGCAATTTATGATACGATGCAAAGAGATTTAGAACGAATGAAAAAAACGTACCAACTTTTAAATCAGTCTCCAATGGGGGCGGCTGCACTCTCTACAACAAGTTTCCCGATTAAACGAGAACGAGTTGCTCATCTACTTGGATTTACAAATGTAATTGAGAACTCATATGATGCTGTTGCCGGGGCGGATTATTTATTGGAAGTTAGCTCGCTACTTATGGTAATGATGACGAACACGAGTAGATGGATTCATGACTTTTTGTTGTTAGCAACGAAAGAATATGACGGTATTACTGTTGCAAAGCCATATGTACAAATCAGTAGTATAATGCCGCAAAAACGAAATCCAGTTTCAATTGAACACGCTCGTGCAATTACGAGTGGTGCTTTAGGAGAAGCATTTACAGTATTTCAAATGATCCATAATACGCCATTTGGTGATATTGTCGATACGGAAGATGACTTGCAGCCGTATTTATATAAAGGAATTGAAAAGACCATTCGTGTTTTTTGTATGATGAATGCAGTTGTTCGAACGATGAAAGTAGAAGAAGAAACGTTGAAAAGTCGTTCCTATAAACATGCAATTACGATAACTGATTTCGCAGATGTTTTAACAAAAAATTATGACATTCCATTTCGGCATGCTCATCATGCAGCAAGTGCTATTGCAAATATGTCATTGGAGCAGAAAAAAGAACTACATGAATTACACTTCAAAGATGTAAATATGTATTTGCAAGAACATTTTAAAATAAATTTATTAGAAAAAGAGTGGAAAGAAATTATATCGCCAGAAGCTTTTATTCAAAAAAGAAATGTATACGGTGGACCGAGTAAAAAAGAAATGGAGCGCATGATTAAAAATCGAAAAGAGTCATTTCAAAATGAAGAAGAGGTATTTGAAAGGGAAAAACAAAGAATTTTACAAGCTGAAACGAATTTGAATTCATTAACTTTGAATATTGTTGAATCGTAAAAGAGGAATTTAGTGAATTAATCGCCAATACTTTATGAAACTATAAATAGAGAGAAGAGATTGTCGATGATTCAATTATATGTATATGAAGAGATTTTTCATTTTAAAGAAGATGTTACAACATTTCTAGAAAAGAATGAGCAGGAAAACAATCTCATATTAGGTGTATTACAAATGGTCCAAGAACCGATATTTATGGGGATAGCGAAACAAGGAGAAGAAATTGCCGTTGTATTTCTGCAAACAGAAGAGAAGAAACAAATCATTGTTGCAACTTCTGAAATTGCAGGAGTAGCTATTGAGGAACTTGCAAAAGAGTTAACGAAAGTATACCCGGATATTCCTGGATTGATCGGTAATAAGAAAATTGTACAGAAATTAGCGGAAGAGATTGCGGTATTAGAAAATAAGAAAACGAATGTTGCAATGGAGCAAGGTGTGTATGAGCTGAACAAAGTAAAGAAGAGGTGTAATGCGAACGGACTTTTCCGGGCAGTAAATAATGATGAATTACCATTAATAGAACAGTGGATATATCAATTTTGTGAAGATGTAAAGCTTCCTACTACGAAAGAAGAAGCAAAACAAACTGCGCATACATTAATAACTACAAATCGACTGTTTGGTTTGGAAGTGGATAGGAAACTCGTTTCTGTAGCTGCAAAAACGAGACCAACTAAAAATAATATAACAGTTAATTTTGTATATACGCCGAAAGAAGCAAGGAAAAAGGGATACGCATCTAATTGTGTAGCGGCACTTAGTCAATGTATGTTAGATGAAGGGTACAAGACGACTACGTTATATACTGATCTAGCGAATCCGACATCTAATAAAATTTATCAAGAAATCGGTTATGAGCAAATTGCGGAGTCTGTGCTTATATTTTTAGAGAAGTAGAACAAAAAGGTGTGCTAAAATAGCACGCCTTTTTATTATTCATCAATCCTAATAACCTCGCCTTGAGGGAAGTCCTCAGTTTCTAGTAAGTTACGAATAGCTTTCGCAACATATTCAGGTGATAATAGTTTTCCTTCTTCTTTTAATGCAATGAAGCGGTCCAAATTTATAAAATCTTCTTTATTTGTTTCACGAATTTTTGATTGCATATTTGTATCAACAACACCAGGTGCAAAAGCGACGATTTTTAATGGATATTCTTTTTCTACTTCTTCAGTTGCTACGCACTGTGTAAACATATTTACACCAGCTTTCGTTGTGCAATAAGCGCCCCAGCCAAAGTAAGGATTTTTTCCTGCGCCAGATGAAATGTTAATAACGCGTTTATCTACTTTCCAGCCTTTCGTATGCTTCATAAACGTAGATGTAAGAATCATAGGTGCAAGTAAATTAATGTGAACGTTCGTAATGAATTGTTCGCTTTCAGCTTTTTCAATTGGCTTCATAGGTGCAACTGTACCCGCATTATTAATTAAATGAATAGAGGATACATTTTCTTTTCTAATAGATGAAATGATCTCTTTAAAGTTAGTTTCTAAGTTATGTACATCTTGAAGATCTAGGGAATGAAAAATGCAATTGCTGTTATATTGTTCTGCAAGTTTAGTAAGCTCTTTATTTTCTCTTCTAGAAATAGAGATGACAGTTGTATTTTTTTCTAATAATTGCGTGGCAATAGCTTCCCCTAAACCTTGTGAAGTTCCTGTTATAATAACATAGCGCATAGTTTTATAAACTCCTCTCATATGTGCGGAATTTTGTTGGACAACGTACATCCCATAGGTTGTCTACATTTTATAGTATAGAGCACTTTTTACTATAAATGAAATGAGATGATTGTGTGCCTTTTATAAATCGTTTTACGACAACAGTACCTGGTGCCGTCACGTTCACTGGGAATACACTGGGACTTAGTCCTACATCACCTGCACCAGGTAATATTTTTGGTACACTTGCTGTGTTTACGACAGTAAATACAGCATTGCAAGTACCAGGATTCCCAGCAGGGACAACAGATGAATGGGAATTGAATTCTTCAAGTGCAATTTTAAATCTTCCAGCGGGAAGCAGTGTGTTATATGCAGAATTAGTTTGGGCTGGTACGTTCCGGACTGATACGGAAGATGTGTTACCATTTTTAAATGATAACATTACATTTACAACGCCAGCAGGGACGTTTTCTGTTACGCCAGATCCTGTTACCGCGCAGCAAGGTTCAGTAGGAAACCAGTTTTATTATGCTCGCTCTGCCAATGTAACGAATCTTGTTAGTGCAGGTGGAGCAGGAACATATACAACGGGTGCTGTGCCAGCTGCAAGAACTTCAGCCGACCCAACAATCAGTCGTTCAGCTGGATGGACGCTTGAGGTTGTGTATCAAAATGCCAATTTACCACTTCGAAATTTGTCAGTATATGCAGGTCAAGAAATTATTGATGCTTCATCACCACCAGTTGATGCCACTATTTCAGGATTTACTACTCCAGCTACAGGAGCTGTAACAGGACGAGTGCTCGTAACTGCTCAAGAAGGTGATTCTAACATTGTTGGAGATCAACTTCGCTTTGGACCGAATGCAAATGCTACAGTTGCATTATTCGGACCGAGAAATCCTGCGAATAATTTTTTTCAGTCACAAATTTGTAATGACAGTGGAAATTTAGATACGAGTGGCACGTTTGGAGATTTGAATCAGCCGTTAGGGATAGCTTTGGCCGTCCGAAGACAGGGGTGGGATATTACAAATGTAGATGCCTCCTCATCTTTAGTAAACAATCAAACATCAGCAACGGTTCGATTCGTTACTAATGGAGATGGATACGCTGCAGCTGGTTTTGGGGTTCAAATTGATGCAACGGGGCCAATTATTAATCCTGTTAAATCGGTCAATAGAACAGTTGCAGGAGTTGGAGATATTCTTACCTACACAATTACAGTTCCTAATACAGGTACAGGAAGTGCAGAAAATGTTATATTACAAGACAGTATTCCGAACGGAACGACGTTTGTTACAGGTAGTGTAACAGTAGGTGGAGTAACACAGCCGAATGCGAACCCTGCTAATGGAATTAATTTAGGCACAATCCCAAATAACACGCAAAGAATTGTTACATTTCAAGTACGAATAACATCGTTTCCGAACCCAAATCCTATTCCAAATCGTGCAATGGTGTCATATCAATTCCGTCCTTTCGTTAGTAGTCCTCCTATTACAAGTACGTCTTCTTCAAACACAGTACAAACGACAGTGAATCAAGCGACTATAAGTATGCAAAAATCTGTAGATTTACAGACGGCAACGCTTAATGATGTATTAACGTACACAGTTAATGTCACAAATAATGGGAACGTTACTGCAAACAATGTTATTTTTGTTGATAGTATACCTGCTGGAACAACATTTGTTCCAAATAGCGTTACAGTGAATGGAGTAGCACGCCCAGGAGCGAATCCAGCAAGTAGTATAAATCTTGGAAGTATTAATGCTTCGCAAACGACTATAGTGCGCTTTCAAGTTCGAGTAACATCTAATCCTCTTGTCAATCCAATTCCCAATCGTGCAAGTGCTACATTTACCTTTACTCCAGTGCCTGGTCAACAACCAGTTTCAGGGCAAGCGACAAGTAACACTGTAGTTACGACCGTTAACATAGCTGATATAAGAACGAGAAAAACAGTGGATAGAGCTTTTGCGACGGTAAATGATGTTCTTACGTACACTGTTACAATTGAAAATACAGGAAATGTACTTGCGACGAACGTTATTTTTCAAGATCCGATCCCAATTGGAACGACATTTATCGCAAATAGTGTGACTGTGGACGGGGTTTCACAACCTGGGGCAAATCCAGCAACTGGGTTTACAGTAGCTAATATATCTCCTGGCGGAAGTAGGACTGTTACATTTCGAGTACGAGTTACATCTACACCATCGGGAGGTACGATTGCGAATCGCGGAAATGTGTCTGCTAATTTCGTCGTTATTCCGAATCAGCCACCGATAACAATTAATAGACAAACGAATACAGTTGTGACACAAGTTAATACAGGCGGTTTAAATGTAATAAAAGAAGTGAATACAACGCAAGCGGCGGTAGGGGATACTTTAACATACACAATTGCCGTCCAAAATACAGGAAACGTTCCGTTAACAAATGTATTTTTCCAAGACCCTATTTCTTCTGCTGTTTCATTTGTTGCAAATTCTGTAACAATTAATGGAGTATCGCAAAGTGGATTGAATCCGAATACAGGATTTTCTCTTCCGAATATTCCTGCGGCTCAAACAGTTGTAGTCACATTTGACGTATTAATTGTACAGGATCCAGAAAATGAAGATATTTTAAATCAAGCAAATGTAACAGCAAGTTTTCAAGTGAATCCGAGTGAACCACCAGTAACCATCAATGTTCCGAGTAATGTTGTGAATACGACAGTACAAACAGGGAACTTTGAAGTTGTGAAATCAGTGAATACGGCTGTTGCAACTGTAGGGGATATTTTAGTATATACAATCGAAGTTATAAATGCAGGTAGTGTACCAGCTACAAATGTATTTTTCCAAGATTCAATTCCACAAGGGACATTATTTATTGAAAATAGTGTAGTTGTGAATGGTGTTTTACAAGAAGGGGCAGATCCAGAACTTGGATTCCAATTAAATGATTTGCCTACTGGCGCGAGTGTTATTGTTACGTTTGAAGTATTAATTGATGAAATTCCCCAAGGGAATAATGTCGTAAATAATGCGAATGTAACTGGAGATTTCCTTGTAAATCCAACAGAGCCACCGATTACTGTAACAGTACCAAGTAATACTGTTATGACGATTGTGAATTCTTCAGGGTTAAATGTAATGAAAAGTGTAAGTGCTACTGAAGCCGGTGTAGGAGATACGTTAACGTATACAGTTCGTATACAAAATAGTGGAACGGTGACAGCGACAAATGTATCATTCCTTGATCCGATTCCAGTTGGAACCACTTTTGTAGCGAATAGTGTAACAATAAACGGGACACCTCAACCAGGTTTAAACCCGACAATTGGATTTCCACTTGCTAATATTCCAGTAGGAGGTATGGTGACGGTCACTTTTCAAGTGGCAATCACGAGTGTACCACCAAATAGAGTTCTTCCGAATAATGCGAATGTAACTGCTGATTTCCAAGTAAGTCCTCTCCAGCCACCAATTACAATTGTAACGATTAGTAATATTGTTGTGACGCGAGTGAATGTAGGATCACTTAATGTAATGAAGAGTGTAAATACACCACAAGCCGGTGTAGGAGATACGTTAACGTATACGATTCTTATTCAAAATACAGGAACTGTTCCTGCAACAAATATTGTTTTTCAAGATCCAATTCCGTCTGGTACTGCGTTTGTAACAAATAGTGTGACGATAAATGGAGTTGTTCAGCAAGGTGCGGATCCTATGCTAGGTTTCCCGGTACCAAATATTCCGGTCGGGCAAACGGCTACGATTACGTTTCAAGTTACAGTGACGAGTGTTCCGAGCGGTGGAAATATAAGAAACCAATCGAACGTTACTGCAAGTTTTCTTATAAATCCAGCAAACCCTCCAATAACGACTGTTACAAATAGTAATTTTGTTGTGACGCAAGTAAACACAGCACAGTTAAATATACAAAAATCTTCATCTGTACAACAAGCAGCACTTGGAGAAACTTACACGTATTCTGTTGTCATTCGGAATAACGGTACAGTAACAGCAACGAATGTCTCTTTCCTTGATCCAATTGCTTTAGAAACAACATTTGTAGCAAACAGTGTAACGATAAATGGAACGCTACAACCTGGATTTGACCCAAATGTTGGTTTCCTGCTTCCTAATATTGCTGCTGGAACATCATTGACAGTAACGTTCCAAGTTACGGTAGTTGCACCGTCTACACGTGGAGCAGTATTAAATACAGCATCTGCTACAGCCACTTTCTTATTAAATCCTTTACAACCACCTGTAACAACCACGAATTCAAGTAATACAACGGTAGTTACAATACCGTTACCTCCTCCTGGTGAAGTAACAGCAACAAAAACAGTTGATGTTGCAACTGGGGCCGTTGGGGATGTATTAACGTATACTGTGCTCATTTCAAACGTAGGAATTATCCCTGTTACAGATGTGTTCTTCCAAGATGTCATACCAGAAGGAACGACGTTTGTTGACAATAGTGTAACGATAGGTGGAGTGCAGCAACTTGGTTTAAATCCAGAAATAGGATTTACAGTTACTCCATTATTAATCGCTGGTGGAAGTATTGAGGTCACATTCCAAGTGACGATTACAGAAATTCCAGATAATGAAGTCATATTAAATGATGCAGATGTTACATTTACTTCACAACCAAATCCGCAGGAACCACCGATTACGGAAACGATATTAACAAATTTAGTCGTTACGACAATTAATATAGCGTTTATTTTTCCATTGAAACTAGTAGATAAAGAAGTAGCGACGGTAGGAGAAATATTAACGTATGATGTATTGATTTTTAATTTCGGAACAGTGCCAGCGACGAATGTTCAATTTATCGATACTACTTCCGCGGGTGTAGCATTTGTACCAGGAAGTGTGAGCATAAACGGGGTACCAGCACCAGGATTAGATCCTTTCATTGGTTTTACAGTTCCAGATATACCTGTCGATGATTTTGTACTTGTCACATATCAGGAAGTGGTTACAAGCATACCAGAAGGTGGAACGATTGTTAATTTTGTAGACGTTACAGCTACATTTGCTGTAAGTGAAACAGAACCGCCTATTACGGAAACAACGACAAGTAATACGACATTAACAGAAATCAATGAGCCTGGTTTGAATGTTTTAAAATCAGTGAGTCAGCCGGTTGTTGCAGTAGGCGATACAATCACATATACAACAGTAGTTCAAAATACAGGAACAGTGCCAGCAACGAATGTTCAATATAGTGATGTATTACCTTCCTCTATAGCATTCGTGCCGAACAGTGTAACGATAGATGGTGTGTTACAACCTGGATTCAATCCGAATAACGGATTCCCGCTTCCAGATATAAATCCAGGTGAAAGTGTAGAAGTCACCTTCCAAGTAACCGTTGTTAGTGCGCCATCAAACGGAACAATTGCCAATACGGCAAATGTAACTGGAAGTTTTGTATTAGTACCAGGAGAACCACCAGTTATAGTAACAGAGCCGAGCAATACAACACTTACAACTGTAAATAGAGGGCAATTTAATGTTATTAAACAAGTAAATAGGGTTGCTACTCTCGTTGGAGATATATTAACGTATACGGTTCAAATAACGAATACAGGAACAGTAACAGCTAATGCTGTTCAGTTTGTTGATACCATTTCAGCAGGGGCGTCATTTGTACCAAATAGTGTAACGATAAATGGAGCCTCGCAACCAAACTTAAATCCAATTACTGGATTTGGAGTTGGAGATATACCGGTAGGTGAAACAGTTATAGTGACGTTTCAAGCGACAGTTACAAACATCCCGTCATCAGGAACAATTACGAACGTTGCAAATATAACAGGAAGCTTTACTTTAGTGCCAGGAGAACTACCAGTTGTAGTAACAGAGCCGAGTAATACGACGATAACTAGAGTGAATAGAGGACGATTCAGCGTTATAAAATCTATAAATAAAGAAGCGACACGATTAGGAGATACGTTAACGTATAGTGTGCAAGTTACAAATACGGGAACGGTAACAGCAACGAATGTTCAGTTTATCGATGTTCCATCACCTAGTTTAGAATTCGTTCCTGGAAGTGTACAAATAAATGGGGTTCCGCAAGTAGGTTTAGATCCATTTGTAGGCTTTGCATTGCCTGATCTTGCAGTAGGGGATAGTGTATTAATTACATTTGAAGTAAATGTAATCGCAGTTCCGCCTTCTAGTAGCATTATGAATACAGCAAGAGTAACGGGAGATTTCGAATTGATTCCAGGAGAACCTCCGTCTACAATTACAAATTCAAGTAATACGACGGTTACGCCGGTAAATAGAGGCAGCTTAGATATGTTAAAAGAAGTAGACCATTCAGTTGTTGGTGTAGGAGAAACGGTAACGTATACTGTTCGTATATTAAATACTGGTACTGCTGATGCAATGAATGTTCAATTTATCGATGTGCTATCTCAGGAAGCTGATTTCATTCCAAATAGTGTAACGATAAATGGGGTTCCGCAACCGGGGTTAAATCCGCAGATTGGATTTACGATACCTGATATACCAGTTGGTGAGACGGCACTTGTAACATATGAAGCTACGATTACAAGTTTTCCGGATGGTGGAACAGTAGTAAACGTTGCTGGAGCGTTAGCAGAATATATTTTAGTACCAGGAGAGCCGCCAGTTACAGTGATGGACACGAGCAATACAGTTATTGTAACGGTAAATACTGCAATCTTATTTGTTGCAAAAGGAGCAAACTTTGAAGTAGCAATGATAGGGGATGTTGTCACTTACGGAATCGCTGTTATAAATGATAGTACAGTTCCTGTGACCAATATTGTGTTAACAGATATCATTGATCCGAATACGCTATTTATAAATGGTACGGTAACGGTAAATGATGTACCTCTTCCATTTGCTAATCCGAATACTGGTATTCCGTTAGGTGATTTTCAGCCAAATGATGCAGCAATTATTAATTTCCAAGTTGTAATAACAGGAGGGCAAGTAAATAATTTAGTTACAAATACCGCTACAGCGAATGGGCTCGCAACTGTAAATCCGAATGAGCCGCCAGTAGTAGTTGAAGGTGATAGTAATACAGTTGTTATCCCGTTTATTCCTCAAAATGTCTCAACGACAGTCGTAAAAACGGCAGATTTACAGGCAGCAACAATTGGAGATGTCATTACGTTTACGACAGTCATCACAAATACGGGTGATACTGTAATGCAAAATATTCGTTTTCAAGATATGTTAGATAGTAGTGTTCGATTTGTTCCTGGAAGTGTAACGGTTGATAATAGGCCAGTGCCGAATGTAAGCCCGGCAGTAGGGTTTCTTATCGGAATTTTAAATCCTGGTGAAGCAAGGACAGTTTCGTTCCAAGTAGCAGTACAGAGCGCGCCAAATGGCTCAGGAAATTATATAAATCAAGCGAGTATTCGTTTTGAACATCAAGTAGGCACAGTATTGCCACCTGTTACACAAATAGTAGAAAGTAACATAGTTGTCATTCCATTTGTTCCAACGATTGAACAAATTTGTGAAACAAACTTTAATTGCTTAGATAAAATTCCATTTCAATGTTCTCCGTGTAATCATTTGCATGGACATAAAAAATAAAAACAGAAAGAGCATCCTGAAAAATAATTGGATGCTCTTTCTGTTTTAATCATATAGATTCATTTTCGGGTGAGGTGAAAAATTCGTCGGTTTTGTCGGAGAGTAGTAATGGAATGGCTCCTTTTATAACAGAAATGTCCCAGTCCCACCATGCGAGATTCTCTAGTTTGTCAATCGTTTCTTGTGGGAAACGATATCGAACAAATTTTGCAGGATTACCAGCTACAATTGCATACGGGGGTACGTCTTTTGTAACAACGCTTCTGGCGCCGATAATGGCCCCGTTACCAATTGTAACACCAGATAAAATGCAGGATTGATAACCGATCCATACATCATTGCCGACTACGATATCACCTTTTGAAGAAGGGTGACCAGTAATATGTGCTCCTTCATCAAAAAGTGCATTAAATGGATAAGTTGTTATCCAGTCTGCGCGATGTTCACCGCCGAGTATGAAAACGACTTCTTCTGCTAATGAACAAAACTTACCTATTTTTAATTTTGTTTCATCGTTCCAAGAAAAAATGGTTGGCCCTACTTTACTATAAGTATAATCACCAATATCATATTTATTATATTCAGGTTTTTGATTTAAATATAACATGCTTCTTCAGCCTCCTTTCTCAATTAAGCGATACGTATGGAATATTATATGCAAGATGTAGTAATGTGAACTGTATTAATAGGTGAAATGAAAAAAAGGGAGTGGGATGTATGCGATACGAAATGGGTTTATATAATAAACCGTTTCAGTCAATTCAATCAGGAAAAAAAGTATATGAAGTACGCCTATACGATAAAAAACGTCAACTAATAAACAAAGGCGATGAAATCGTATTTACGAATCTTACGACGACAGAAATGATGACGGTAAAAGTAACGGAAATAAAGCGATACGAGAGCTTTAAATCTATGTATGAACAAATTGATAAAAAATTATTGGATTGTGAGAATGATAGTTTAGAGGAAATGTTAGAAAGTACATACAAAATATATACGAAAGAACAAGAAAAAGAGTGGGGAACAGTCGCGATTCGTATTGAGGAAATAAAATGATAAGAAATCGCGGGGCGGCTATCATTGTACAGGAAGGGAAAATTGCTCTTATAAAACGTATTCGAGAAGAGGAAACATATTATGTTTTTCCTGGCGGAGGGGGTGAGGAAGGTGAAACGCCTGAAGAGGCAACGAAAAGAGAGGTATATGAAGAATTAGGGCTACATATAAAAGTGGAGCACCTTATTGCAAAGGTAAAATATAAAGGAAATGAATATTATTATGGTGCCTATATTACAGGCGGAGTGTTCGGAAGTGGAACAGCTGAGGAATTTCAGCGGGAAGGTAGAGGAAGTTATATTCCGTTATGGCTACCGATAAACGAGTTGGAAAAAGTGAATATAAAACCTTATGAAGTGGTCGGAAATATATTTAATCATTATAAAATATAACGTCTGACAACATACAAAAAAACCCATTGACATAGGCTTCTGATTTAAGTATTGTATTCGAGTATGTTTATAATCAGGAGGTTTATATGAGCAATCAAACTACTACACATCATGTGAAAATGACAACAGCGGATCCATCTGGAATTGGTCTATTTGGATTAGCAATGGTAACACTTGTAGCATCATCTCAAAAGTTAGGCTTAACAGATGGCGTTTCACTTGTATTACCATGGGCAATCTTTTTAGGAGGATTTGCACAAATCTTTGCTTGCATTCACGATGCAAAGCATAACAATACATTCGGTACGACAGCATTTGGTGCGTACGGCCTATTTTGGTTAGGTGTTGGAATGACTTGGTTAATTCAACTTGGAGTATTTGGCGAAAAATTAGCACAAGCTGCAGATTCAAAACAGCTTGGTGTAGCCTTTATCGGATATTTGATTTTCACAATCTTTATGACGATTGGTGCAATGGAAACACATAAAGTATTATTTATGATCTTTGTCCTTATTGATTTCTTATTTATTGGTCTTTCATTAAGTACTTTAGGTGTTATGCCGCACGCAATGCATAATTTAGCAGCATATTCTGAACTTCTTATTTCATTATTATCTTTCTACGGTTCAGCAGCAGCAGTGTTAAATACACACTTTGGAAAAGTTGTTTTACCAGTAGGAAAGCCTTTTGGTATTTTTAAAAAGTAATAAAAAAGCACAGATGATTGTATAGTCATCTGTGCTTTTTTATTTATCCCGCTATTTGCCGGGCAGTAAGACCCCCCACCTCAAAATTCAGTGGAAGCAAAGAAGTTAGGGGAGGGCCCTGCTGCCCGTAAAAGTCCGATTGGTTCAACTAATAATGAGTGGGGGATGAACAAAACTCCCACTCATTAAAATTTCACTTTATTTGAAATAAGTAATATAAATAAAAGTAGAAAAAATCAATTGAAATTGATTCTCATTATTAATATAATGAGAATGAGAATCATTTATTGTTAGAGGGGGATGCCAAAGTGGCAAAAATTTTAATAGCTTATGCAAGTATGTCAGGAAATACAGAGAGTATTGCTGATTTAATTAAAGTTAGTTTAGATGCTTTTGATCATGAAGTAGTATTGCAAGAAATGGAAGGCATGGATGCTGAAGAATTATTAGCTTATGATGGAATTATTTTAGGATCTTATACGTGGGGCGATGGTGAATTACCATTTGAAGCGGAAGATTTTCATGAGGACTTAGAAAATATAGATTTAGCTGGGAAAAAGGTAGCGGTATTCGGATCAGGTGATACGGCGTATGAACTATTTTGTGAAGCGGTAACGATATTTGAAGAACGTCTTGTAGAACGCGGTGCAGAGCTTGTACAAGAAGGGCTGAAAATTGAATTAGCTCCAGAAGATGAAGAGGATGTTGAAAAATGCAGTAATTTTGCAATTGCATTTGCTGAGAAGTTCTAAGAATGGGAGTGTCAACGTGGAGACAATGTTAAGTGCAACTGCTATTGCAAAGTTAAGAGATGGAAAACTGTTGTTAGCTACTACATATAATGGCTTATTTATTGAACAAGACGGAGAATGGAAACGAATTTTAAATGGTTTTCAAAAACGAATTAGGGATTTACATAGCGAAGATAATGTAGTTTATGGTGTAGGTGACGAAGGGATTTTTATTCGTAGTATGAATGGTGGGGAGAACTGGACAATTCAGCGTTTTCCAACAAAAGCAACGAGTTGGAATGTATGTAGCAATGTACAAGGAACTGTCATTGCTCATGGAGAAAAAACGCTGTATCTTTCTAATAATTTCGGTTCGACATGGGAGACTATTCATCCGTTTCTTGAGTATGGCAGTGCGGCACCGTCTATTCGATCGTTATTTTTATATAAGCATTACTTATTTATTGGTACGAAAATACATGCTAAATATGGTGGTGTTTGGCTCTTTGATTTGAAGACACGTAAATTAAAGAGGATTAAAATTGCGATGAATCAAATGATCTCCGCGTTGACTTTACACAATTCTTATTTAGTAGCGGCAAGTGGATCGTGCAAGGGAGTTAGCGGGAATATTTCTTATTGTAAAATAGATGAAAGTATTGCGAGTGAAAAAATATATTGGCATACATGTCAAAGTGAGCAGAAAGCAAGTAGTTATTTAGACTTAAGTGTAGATCAACATGTTTTATATACAACTTCAACACAAAATAAGGCGGGTATTAGTAGTGTGTGCCGTGTGCTTCTTGACGAAGGTATTGTTACAGTATGTGATTCAGTTAAAGGGCACGGATGGCGCATTGTTAATCAAAAAGATGGTTATGTAGTAGCCGGATCAGGCGAATTAAAAGCAATGCAGTGGGAACAAAAAATAATTTAAGAAAAAAACTTTACTTTTATTATATTGATATGATATAGTATATTTAAACCATTTTACTTTTAATAATATAGAGATTTAAATGAGCTGTAACTTCCGAGGAGGATAGCAATGTTAAATCTCCTCAGGGGTTGCAGTTTTTTAATATCTGGCTTATTATTGTAAGGTGGTTGAAAATGAATATGTACATATAGGTACATTGTAGGAGGATTTTTTTCATGCAAAACGGTAAAGTAAAATGGTTTAACTCAGAAAAAGGTTTCGGTTTCATCGAAGTTGAAGGCGGAGAAGACGTATTCGTTCATTTCTCAGCTATCCAAGGCGAAGGCTTCAAAACTTTAGAAGAAGGTCAAGAAGTTACTTTCGAAGTAGAACAAGGTAACCGTGGACCTCAAGCTACTAACGTAAACAAGAAGTAATTTTTGAAAAAAGAAGGGCGAGCCCTTCTTTTTTTTGCATTTTTATAGATGTCCTCCTACTTACATATCATAACGAGACTGAATTTTCATTTATTTATTCGGAGTATTTTTGTATAAAGTACATGAATAAATAAATACTGAAAATAGAGTGTTTGTGTGAAAAGGAATTTAGAAAGAGGTAAATAAATTGAAAAACGCTACACATTTCATTGTGTTTGATATTGAGAGGAATTTCAGACCGTATAAATCAGAAGATCCGTCAGAAATAGTTGATATCGGAGCTGTAAAAATAAAAATAGGTACAATGAAGATAATTGAAGAGTTTTCGGAGTTAGTAAAACCAAGTGCACGATTAACTCGTCATACGACAAAATTGACTGGAATTACAAAGGAAGATTTAATTGGTGTAGAAAAATTCCCTCAAATTGTAGAGAAATTTATTCAGTTCATCGGCGAAGATTGTATATTTGTTTCATGGGGAAAAGAAGATTATCGCTTTCTATTTCATGATTGTGCATTACATGGTGTTGAATGCCCAAGTATAGAAAAAGAAAATAGAATTGATTTGCAAAAATTTGTTTTCCAAGCGTATGAAGAATTATTTGAACATACGCCAAGTTTACAATTTGCAGTAGAACAGCTCGGTTTAACATGGGAAGGGAAACAGCACCGAGCTCTAGCAGATGCTGAGAATACAGCAAATATACTTCTTAAAGTATATAGCGAGAGAGATATTCATAAACGGTACAAAAGACATGGCGAACTGGAACTTGTAAAGGACGGGAAACTAACGGAAAAAGCGAAAAAAAAGATGCGAAAATGGGTGTTTAAAGAACTAAAGAAAAATACAGAACGCTCTTTTGAATGGAGTACATTTGAAAGTAGTGACACGTGGGAAAGTATTACGGAAAGATATTATATAAGTGAAAATACAGTAGAACTGCTGAAAAAACATTTTCGTACGGCAGTGCGAAAAGCAGAACGGCAGATTAGGTATTTGGCTGAGATGGAGGAGAATGTAGAGGTTAAATGACATTCTCCTTTATTTCTAGCTACATAAATTTAACATCATTATATTGATGGATGAATAAAGTATTCATATTAAATAGGAATTGATTTGTTGTGATTGGGCCATTATAATTACTTTGAAAATTAAGGGGCGGTAAGAATTTTTAAATACATTCATAAAATTAGAGCCCATAGAAATGAAAGAGGATACAGTTAAATGGAAGCAATCTTCAACATTGTAACAGTTGTAGTTTTGGGGATAATATTTACCACGCTATCAGCAGTAATTATACTTCCTTTCATAGCAAAGAAGAAGAATTGGAAAAAGCTTAATATATCTTTAAAGCGTGGTGTATTAAAGATTAAAATCGAAGAGTAAAATATGAGTTTTATACAAGGGAGGTGTGATAGTGATAGACTTGGATATTAAAGACGTCACCGTACAGATGGAATTAAACGGTGTCTTTTGGAATGAGGATGGGGTTGCTGAAATGACGGTGACTACAAAAGCTGAGCATTCTCTTCTTCTTCGTTTAGTAGTTGACTTGAAAAGTAAAACTATTAGGGCGACAAGTGCCGACATAGTAAATGGATTCTGCCCTCTGTGCAAACAGAAAAAGGACAAATGTAGTGAACTTAATGACTTGCAAAACAAAATGGAAATTTTAGAAGAAGCCTACGATTGGGTGAGAGAGCATCCGGAATATCGTTTTCAATTATCTTTTTACGAGTATAATAAATTTGAGGTAGTGAAGTGAAGTTTTCATTTTACCAACATACATAGTGACTACTCTAATGGAAATACGCTTGCACAACAAGGAAGGAATTTACTTGATTCTGCGACAATTGATATCTTGAATCAATAATAATTTTTAAAAATAAGCATATTTTTGTTATAAATCAGGAAAAACGATTCTATTAAGAATCGTTTTTTAATATAAACATCAACTAAGCTCAAAATAAAAGAGCGCTTATTAAAAGCGCCCAATAAAAACAGATATATGGAAGGATTTATTCAATCCCGTTCGGATCATACGAATACTGTTGCTTATTCTCAATCCGCTCAATCACATCTTGCAGCTCATCTGGCTTCAGAAACTCAATAGGAGAGAAGCCCTTTTCAAATGTAAGTGTGTCTGCTTCAATCATAAGTACATATCGGTCATTTACCTTCGCAATATGTATTTGATCCCCGAAATCAGCAAGTAACGCCTTCACAGAAATATGGTCTGCTTTTAGCTTTAATTCCACTTCAGGAGCATGCTCAACGATTTGAGCGGTAGCTTCCATTACTTCTTCGGTTGAAAATTGTTCCATAATTTCGCGTTTCGGACTGGCAGCCCATACTTCCATCGCTTGGTCGAATTGTTCGCGTTCTTCTGTACCTTCTTCAAATACATCTTCAATTTGGTCGTATACCATGTCCATTACTTGTGTTTTCATAATTTCAGGCATAGAGCGTTCATATTCGACGAATTTTAAGAAGTCTTCAAAGTAGCGGGCGTGTGATGCTTGGTGAATTTTTAATTCGCCCACTTCGACCATACCTTCTTCAGGCATGTACGGATATTGGATAGATTTCATATTCTTTGTTGTGATGGCCATTTCAACGTTACGAATCAGTGTTGATTCATCAGAAATAGAAGCCACCTTTGGTTCGAAGTCGCATTTCATTACAAATACGAATGGATCATCAAAGTATTTGCGTAGTTTTGCCTGAGCAATTAAAAATACACCACCGCGTACAGCGCTTGTGTCAAGATATGTATAAACGAGAGGTTCGCTCATATCTTTAAAGTTTTCCTTTGTTTCTGCAAAGCGAATACGATTAAAAAGGTTGTAATGAGGGTTTGAATCAAGTTCGTGCCCTTCCTCTACAATAAAGCGACCAATTTTTGTTGGGGCTTGTTCTGTTTTTGCATGACGTTCTACTTTTCGCTTCGATATTTTTAATAACTCACCATTCAAAAATTCTTTTAAGGAGCTATCTTCATATTCTTCAGCGTCTAAAGTTTGAAAATGTTTGTAGCGTTTATCAACTGCTTCACCTTTTCCTTCTACTTGTACAACATAAAAGGAAAGATAATTTATTTCAAAATCCATATTTATCACCTTGTTTCATTTCATTAACTCTTATCAGTATAGAGATGGAAAAAACTTTCGTCAATTTATATAAGGAAGGGGGAGCCCCTTCCTTTATATAATTTTTATCCCGCTATTTGCCGGGCGGGCTGCCCGTAAAAGCCCGATTGGTGAAGGTTGATTAAAGTTTCACTTTATTTTCTCGATTAAAATCCGTCTTCTAATGCTGCGAATGGAATGTTTAGTCTGTTTTCTACTGTGCGTAAACGTTGGTTTAAGCGGTTTAGTCTACGTGTATGGCGCTCAACTGTATTTTCTAGTTGACGTACTCTTTGTTCAAGCTCATTTACGCGTCTTTCTAATTGACGATTTCCAGTGCCAGGAAAAGAGATTGGAAGTTGGAATTGTCTATTTTGGTCATATGGATTCGTTTGCTCTGCGTGATCTATATAAGATTGGTATTGTGCTTGTAAGTCATACTGTGGTTGTTGGTACGCATATTGATTATATGGATCATATGGATTGTAGGGATACATAATAACATCCTCCATTTCTTTAAAATAGGTTGAATTCACCATAATGTATGTGCAAAAGCGGAGCGGTGGCACGGCAAATACCTATTTATGTTGAGGGATTTTTCTTTATAAAAAATAGCTTGAGGGTTTTTGATTTGTATTTCTTTTGCTTAATGGTATATACTGGATAAAAGGGAGAGTTTACATAAAAGTTACAATTCTATCAAACTCAAACTTTTATGTAAATATGTATAGACATTTGTAAAAGAAAAGAGTAATTTATATAGAGTGAAAAATAACTTGTAACATTTTATAAACATATTGTAAAATGATTGTAACAAAACATACATAAAAATGAAATAAATACATAATAGTGATGTTGGGGAAAGGGAGAGAGTATATTGTTCCGTAAAGTAAAGGGTATATTAGTTGGGGTGTTATGTGTAGCTGTAGTGAGTGGCTGTGGTACAAAAGTAAGTGATGTTGCATTGGTAAGTGATATTGGTGGGCACACTGTAGAGGCTAAAGCAGAAGTGCAGGATACTATTAGTTTAGTTGATGGTCGAACTGGTACTGAAGTGAAAAAATTAGATTTATCTGGTTTAGGCTATTTTGAAGATGAAGCGAAATTTAAAAAGTCTGTAACAAAGGTTGTTGGTGAGGTTGGAAAAAGCGTCGACAAAAAAATGGTTCCTTCACGTATAGCACCTGATGGAAGTTGGCAAGAAGGAAAACCTTCTTATGAATTAATGGAAAAAGAATTAGTAGATAAATTGTTAAATGTGGGTATGTGGGATGCTACGTATCAGTTGCCGATCGTGGAGAAAAAACCAGTCGCAACATTAAGTGATGCGCAAGGAAATGGTACGGTAATTGGTAGATATGAAACGAACTT
This sequence comes from Noccaea caerulescens, assembly GCA_900406465.1. Lineage (NCBI taxonomy): Eukaryota > Viridiplantae > Streptophyta > Magnoliopsida > Brassicales > Brassicaceae > Noccaea > Noccaea caerulescens. The sequence continues at coordinate 47,549 of OVBC01000149.1, forward strand.
AGGCGGTTCAACAGGTGGCCGTATTGAGAATATTCGTTTGTCAGCAGCGAGTATAAATGGAGTTGTGTTAGCAAAAGGAGACCGTTTCTCTTTTAATTCATTAATCGGTGATACAACACCAGACAAAGGATATCAATTAGGGAAAGAAATAGTTGATGGTAAATTAGTAGATGGATACGGTGGTGGTGTTTGCCAAACATCTTCAACTTTATACAATGCAGCAGATCAAGCTGGCCTGAAAATGGTGGAGAGAACTACACATTCTAAAACGGTAGGTTATGTTCCTCAAGGAAGAGATGCTACAATTGCATATCCATATTTAGATTTAGTATTTGAAAATACGAATGATGCACCTGTGAAGCTTTATATGGGCATTCAGGGTGGAAAGCTAGTTGCTGAAGTACATAAAATGAGATAAGCGTTAAAAAGCCCCCTTTTCTGAAAGTTAGAAAAGGAGGCTTTTTTTATTATGAAAATAAAAATGTATGTAAATTCTGACTTTTCTTATTTACATAGGATGATTTTAGTTGTATCCTTCATAGTAACGGTTATATGTAATGGTAAAATATAGGGATAAGGAGATGAAGTTATTCATGGTACGAATTCATCCGAAAACACGTATTGGTCATGTTGAATTTAAAGTGAAAGATTTAGAGCGTCAAATTGCTTTTTATGAGAATGTTGTAGGATTAGAGGTAATTAAGCAAGAGGGGAATAAAGCATATTTAGCAGGAAAAGGTAGTAAGAATACATTACTTGTTCTTGAAAAGATAGAGGACGGGGTACTGCAAGAACCGCGTACGACTGGTATATATCATGTAGCCTTTTTAGTTCCGACTCGTGAAGCTTTTGCTTCTGCGCTATTTGGGGTTCTTCGTAATAAGAATGTAATTGACAGCCCAGCTGAGCAAGAAGGGCGTTATACATATTCAAATGAAATTTTACCAATCTCAAGGTTTAACAGTGCAAGTGATCATACATATAGCGAAGCGTTTTATTTGCAAGATCTAGAGGGGAATGGTATTGAAATTTATGCAGACCGTCCGCGTGATCAATGGGGAGAAGGACCAGGAGGAAGTACGCCACTAGATTTAAAAGAGCTGGCAACACTCGTTGATTATGAGGCTGATGGATTACCTGCTAATACTGTCGTTGGGCACGTACATTTACGAATAGCTGATGTAGAGAAATCACAAGAGTTTTATGTAGAGACAGTAGGGTTTGAAGTGCAACAACGTGAAGATGACTGCTTATTCATTTCTGCAGGAGGATATCATCACCATATCGGTGCAAATACGTGGAACGGAGTAAATAATCCACACCCACCAGTACATGCAACTGGACTAAAGGTATATACAATTGTACTACCGCATAAAGAAGCGTTAGATGCAGTGAAAGAAAGATTAATAGAAAAACAACATGAAATAAATGAAACTACAAATGGGTTTACGGTAGTAGATCCAAGTGGTATTACAGTGCAGTTTGAAATAGAAGCAGTGTAAAATAAGCGAGAAAGTGTATAATCACTTTCTCGCTTATTTGTGATCATTCATAGCTCAATCCAATATCTTCTTACTACATTCCCATCTTCCTCAGTGAAATCATCATCACGAAGCCCGCCGTTATGTAAAATCGTTTTTTCAGAAGCGGTATTCACTGCGTCGCAAACGACAAGTACTTTCGTGATGTCTAATTCCTTCGTTTTTTCTAATGATAATGCTAGTAATTTCGTAGCATAACCTTTTCTTCTTTCAGAAGGGCGAATGCCATAACCGATATGACCGCCAGCGTTAAATAGATGTTCAGTTAAACTATGACGTATATTAACAGCTCCGACAATTCTATTATTATTTGTAACGAGCCAATATGTAGAATCTGGTACCCAAGTTTCAGGGATATTTATTCCGTTATGCGCATCGAGAAGTTCTTGAACCATAGCTGGGAAGTTAGCAGGATTTTTTGAGATAACCCACGGGATCATTGTTTCACCGCTATCTTTCCATTCGATATAGAAATCTAAGTATTCTTCTTGTAAATCAGTAGTAGGTGTAAGTAACGAGACGTTCATTGTTAGTAAGCTCCTTTGTTTATGTAGTATTTATAAAAAAATTATGACACAAAATGAAAGCGTTTTCTTAAGTTTCTCAACCTAATTTCATGTAATTCACCTTTGATTTTTTAGAAAATTAGTGAAGATTTAAAATTAGAAGTTATTTATTTTATGTTAATATTTTAAATATTAACATAAAATGGTCGGAGTATTAAGTGTATTTTAGTGGTATTCCTTCATGTTGATAAATGGATGTTTGTGATAATTTTTGTTTTATCTATCTATAATGAATGAAAGGGGGAAGTGCCCGTGAGTGTAGATTTTGATTTTATTATACGAATCGGTGTTGCTGGCTTGTTAGGAGCAATGATTGGTATTGAAAGAGAAATTCGATCGAAAGAAGCTGGATTAAAGACTCATTTCCTCGTAGCGGTAGGAAGTGCGTTAATAATGGTTGTTTCGAAATATGCCTTTTCAGATATTGTGTATGAAGAGCATACGTCTCTAGACCCAAGTCGGATTGCAGCACAAGTCGTTAGTGGAGTTGGTTTTTTAGGTGCAGGCACAATTATTATTCAAAAGCAGGCGGTGAAAGGATTAACGACCGCGGCTGGTTTATGGGCTACTGCCGGCATAGGATTAGCAATTGGAGCGGGAATGTATGTAGTAGGGATTGGAGCGACGATTCTCGTTTTAATTGGTTTAGAAATTGTGAGTCGTATTTTTAAGGTGCAATTTTTATTTCCACAAAATATAACGGTGCAAATGTGTATAAATAAACATGAAGCGGTACAACAAATAGTAGAAACGCTACAAGTGAAAGGCATTCCAATAGTTTCATATGAGGTGGAGGCTTCACAGCAAGGTACAGAAACTGTTTATAAGGTAGGGATGCAACTGAAAAATATATCGTCAGAAGAAAAGAATGAGTTTATTCAGTATATGCAAACATTACCGGAAGTTACGTTTATAAAGTTAAAATCATAGTGTTGAAAACGAGGATAGATGTAGCAGGAATTTTGCTATTATCTATCTTTTTTGATATAAAACGCACATAAAGTCAAGTGCTAATTTTGCGCAGCAAGGATACATATGTGAACGTTCCCTTATTTTTTCTCAATACAGGACAAAAAGTAAAATTAGTAAAATAATGGAGCGGGACACTAAAAATGTAAGGTAGGGGAGAGTATGAAAGGCTATTCAAAAAAAATGTTAGTAGGGGTAAGTTTTGCTAGTTTAATGTTAGGGAGTTTTCAAGGGGTAAGTTTGGCAGAAGATACTAAGGGAGAGCAAGTTTCTTATCGAAATGTACTCAAAATGGAGCCAGTCGGTGTACAACTACCAGTACAAGAATTAGCTCATTCATCGAAATTGCTCGAAAGCAAGTCTTTTGAGCAAAGGATACAATTTGCTGATTTATCACAAAGACCGCCTGAGGTAAAAAAGGAAAGTAAGCAATTAGCTGTAGCGAAAACTTATACAATTGCTGAATTAAATCAATTAAGCAATCAGCAGTTAGTAGATTTACTTATAACCATTGATTGGGAGCAAATTACGGGGCTATTTCAGTTTAATACAGACAGTCTAGCATTCTATCAAAATGATAGTAGAATGCAGGCGATTATTAATAAATTGAAGCAGCAAGGACAAGCCTATACGAAGGATGATTCAAAAGGGATTGAGACATTAGTAGAGGTATTACGTTCAGGATTTTATTTAGGATTTTATAATTCGGAACTTAGTAAATTAAATGAACGGAGTTATCATGATAAATGCTTACCTGCATTAAAAGCGATAGCTAACAATTCAAATTTCAAGCTGGGTACATTAGAGCAAAATAGAGTGGTATCATCATACGGAAAGTTAATAGGAAACGCTTCGAGTGATGTGGAAACGATAACATCGGCTGCAAAGATTTTTAAACAATATAATGATAATTTCTCTACATTAGTATATAATCTTTCAGCTGGAAATGCTATTTACGATATTATGCAAGGTGTTGATTACGACATTCAATCGTATTTGTACGATACGAGGAAAGCACCGAAAGATACAGTATGGTATCAGAAAATAGATAGTTATATTAATGAACTAAGTCGTTTTGCATTAATGGGAACGATTACCGCAAAAAACGGTTGGCTTATTAATAATGGCATTTATTATACAGGTAGGCTCGGTTCGTTCCATAGTACAGGAACGAAAGGATTACAAGTTGTAACAGATGCGATGAAAATTTATCCGTATTTAGGGGAGCAATATTTCGTAGCTGCTGAGCAAATCGCGACGAATTATGGCGGAAAAGATGCAAATGGTAAAGTGGTGAATTTAGATCAAATAAGAGAAGATGGAAAGAAAAAATATTTGCCAAAAACGTATATGTTTGATGATGGGGCAATTGTTTTAAAAGCTGGAGATAAAGTGACAGAAGAAAAAGTAAAACGTTTATATTGGGCGGCAAAAGAAGTGAAGGCACAATTCCATCGTACGGTTGAAAGTGATCAACCTTTAGAAAAAGGAAATCCTGATGATGTATTAACGATGGTTATTTATAATAGCCCAGCAGAATATCAGTTTAATCGTCAATTGTACGGATATGAAACGAATAATGGTGGTCTTTATATAGAAGGAACAGGTACGTTCTTTACTTATGAGCGTACGCCAGAAGAAAGTATTTATAGTTTAGAAGAATTATTCCGACACGAGTTCACGCATTATTTACAAGGTAGATATGAAGTACCAGGGTTATGGGGTCAAGGGAAAATATATGAAAATGAAAGATTATCTTGGTTTGAAGAAGGGAATGCTGAATTTTTTGCAGGGGCAACGAGAACGGATAATGTTGTACCGAGAAAGAGTATTATAGGAGGATTATCTTCAAACCCAGCAGAGCGTTATACGGCAGAGCGAACGTTAAATGCAAAGTATGGAACATGGGATTTCTATAATTATTCCTTTGCTTTACAATCGTATATGTACAATAAGAGATATGATATGTTTGATAAAATACATGATCTTATTAGGAAAAATGATGTAACAGCATATGATGCATATCGCTCTACATTAAGTAAAGATGCGAATTTAAATAAAGAATATCAAGATTATATGCAAATGCTATTTGATAATCGTGAGAAATATAACGTACCATTAGTATCAGACGATTATTTAGCAAATCATGCACCGAAACCAGTTTCAGATATTGCGGCAGAAATAACGGCGGAAGCAAAATTGAAAAATGTATCAGTGAAGAAAAATAAATCAAAGTTCTTTAATACATTCACACTACAAGGAACATATACAGGAACTGCAGCAAAAGGAGAATATGAAGATTGGAAAATAATTACACAAAACGTTAATGATACGTTAAAACGTTTAAGCGCAAAAGAATGGACAGGCTATAAAACGGTAACAGCATACTTCGTAAATTATCGCGTGAATGCATCAGGACAATTTGAATATGATGTTGTGTTCCACGGTATTAATACAGAAGAAGGTGCAGAGAATAAAGCGCCAGTTGCGGTTATAAACGGTCCGTATAGTGGAAATGTGAATGAAGCAATTTCATTTAAAAGCGACGCATCAAAAGATGAAGACGGGAAAATTACTTCATATAAATGGGAGTTTGGAGACGGTACTGTAAGTAATGAGAAAAATCCAACTCACGTATATACAAAAGAAGGAGCGTATACAGCGAAATTAACAGTAACAGACGATAAAGGAGCAACTAATACTGCTACAGCGACTGTAACTGTTCAAAAGAAAGAAGATAACAGTTTAGAAAAAGAACCGAATAACTCATTCCAAACAGCAAACAAACTGCAGTTAAATCAAGTTTTACGTGCTAGTTTAGGAAATGGAGATACAAGTGATTTCTTTGAAATTAATGTGGAGACTGCTAAAAATCTTCAAATTAACGTAACGAATGAAAATAATATCGGAATGAACTGGGTACTTTATTCTGAAGCAGATTTAAATAATTATGTTACGTATGCTCAGCAACAAGGGAATAAACTAGTAGGTAGTTACTACACGTATCCAGGGAAGTATTATTTACATGTGTATCAGTATGGTGGTGGAACAGGGAATTATACGGTGGAAGTAAAGTAGTAAAAGGGGAGTTGTCTTTTTCAATGAACGGCACAAGGTCTGTACTTTAATGAAAAAACAACTGTAGGAAATGTCCCTAACGATAATAACAAATTAAGTGTCGAGAGATGCTATATTTACATTAAACAAATCTAATTAGTAAAAGAGATAAACTATTATTTCATCCAGATGTAAGAAAAGTTATAAATATTAAGTGCGTTTACTGTAATTAAACTAAAGGATCAGAGTGTATCTGTAACAATAGATAAGCTCTGACCCTTATTATTTTATAAATTTAAGATAATTAATAAGTAAGCTAGCTAGCGGGATTCTTAAAATTCATTTATATAATTAACTAAACAGAAAATTTTTATCACATTGGCAAGGGATACTAATAGAAAAGCGTGTCCCTTTACCTAATTCACTCTCTATCTCTATATCTCCGTTTAATTCTCTAATAATACTATAAGCAATCATAGTACCAAGCCCAGTTCCTTTTTCTGTTGTTGAATAGAATGGCAAAGCAATTCGTTTTATTTGTTGAGATGACATCCCAATTCCTGAATCAATAATATCAATTATGATATTTCCTTTTACTTTTTGTATATTTATTTGTAATAATCCACCATTTTTCATAGCCTCAATTCCGTTTTGGATGATGTTGTTTAGACAGAGTTTGAATTTTTCGGGGTCCCCATTTATATAAAAGGAATCTGTACTATTTTGTTTGATTTCAACTTTGTATGATAGAGCGAGTGGTGAAATAGTATCTTTCACCTGATTTAAAATGTGATTAATATCTATTTTCTCTTTTAGGGTGTTCTGTGGTTTGGTTAAAGATAAATAGTTATTAATAGTAGATTGTATTTGCTGCATTTCAATTAACATGATTTCTAAGTATTGATCCTGAGATAGCTTAGAGGCATGTTTTTCATTTAATAATTGAGTGAATCCATGTACCGTGGTTAGTGGATTGTGGATTTCGTGTGCAATTGACGCCGCTAGTTCGCTAGCTATATAAAATTTTTCAGCCCGTTGCAGTTTTTCTTCCATTTTATATTTCTCAATCATTCCCTCTATTAAATAAACTGATAATAATACTGTGAAAATATTAATGACTATATAATTTAATAAAAATTCTATGAGAGTAGAGTCTATTTTCCCTCCTGTATTTATTTGAGTTACAATACCGCAAATAGAAAGTGAAGTTGTACATACTAAAATAAGGAGTAAGCTTAATAATACTTTTTTTTCTTTAATATACATAGGTAATAGGTAACGAAAGAGCATTGTTATACCAAAAATAATAGTGAAGATAATAAATGATGGAAGAACGCCATTTCCGCCTAAGTAAAACCGATAAGAAAGATATAAAATTCCTATAAAAATAATGTTTTTTGTATTTCCATATAGAAAAACTAATATAATAGGAATAAAACGTAAATCATAAATAAATCCCACATGTAAATGAAAAGGAAAAGTCATACAAAAAATAATAGCAATGGAGGAAAGGATAGAAAATAACATATTATTACATGTTGTTTTTTCTTTAAACTCTAGCCAAAATACGTGATAGCTAAGGATACAAATTATTATAATAAAGGTATTTAATAAAAGAGTAGAAATTCCCATAGTTTTGCATCTCCGATAGTTTGTAAGTAGAATTATGTATGAGTTGGACATAGATGTTTAGTATTAGTAGACTTTTTATCTAAAAAAGGAAGGGTACTTGAAAAACATGCTGTTATATTACTCGTATTAAAATTGATAAGGAAAATAGAAAAAATCTATTTAAATTTATGTACATATGAAATTATCAACTAACTTTTGTATGGGTAAAATCGGGATTTAGTTACTGATAAAATAAGGTTTTTAAAGTATGAATATTCTGTGAAAATGATATGCGTGGTGACTTCTGTTTTGTAGCCTCCGTTATATTAACATGGAATATATCAAATTACAAAGTGAAATTTTAGAAAAATTTTATTAGTACATTTTATCTGAAATAGAAATGCTATTTATGTGAGTATTTTGGTACTTACTCGTATAAAACTTTGTTAGAAAAAGACTTTAAAATTTACATGTTTTTTATGAAGCGTAATATTGTAGCTTTATCTATGTGGGGTTCTCAATAACTGTTAATACAAAAAGTTAAGATATATAGTTTTATAGATATGAATTATTACATAAAAACGCACTTGGAAAAGGATGTATGATGGTAATAGAATACAAACATCAAGGGGGAACTTAAAATGAAGTTAAATAAACTAGTGCTTAGTTGTGGAGTAGTTTCAGCATTAACACTTGGTGTGTTAGGGAATAATACTTATGCTGAAGAAGTACACAAAACGAATGATCCAATTCATGTAGTTGAACATGTTTCTGCAGACTTATTATTAACCCAAACAATGGATTATAGTGGCGAGGCTGAAACTTCTTTCGTATATGATGGGAGTACTGACTTAAGCTTCTCTATGAAAAATAATGGTCAAAATACAATGGGATATAGTGTAAAAGGTCCAAATACAGAGCTAATTGTTGGTGGTTATATAAAACCTGGAGAACAACAAATTAATGTTACAAATGTACGGAATGCTTTATCTCCATTACCGAATGGAACATATAAAATTTACGTTTCAAATGATGATGGTTCTAAGGGGCAATTCCAAGTTTCAGTAAGATCTATGAATTAAATTTAAAACGCTTTGTTTTTAAGTTAATTTAATCTTTACTTATTGGAAAGAAGCTAAATTGAATTGAGAATTACCGATAAAAATGAAAACGAGCACCTTATCTAATTGTGAGAGGGTGTTCTTTTTTGCTATTAAACAGAAAACAATTACTTCCAACCACCTATAAATATATTTTGATATTTTCATTGCTAATCTACTAGTTTGTGTCAACGAGAGAATGTCTACTATAAAAGATATTAAAATAAAGATGATGTAACATTCAGCTAAATTATATGGGGAAATAGAAAAACCACTCTTATATGAGTGGTTTTTAGTAATTATTTTTAGGTTATACATTTAAAATTAGGCTAAGTTATAGAAATAATAAACATTTAATCCCGCATTAACTGGCAGTAAGACTCCCACCTCAAAATTCAGCGGAAGCAAAGAAGTTAGGTGGGGGTCGGGCTGCCAGTAAACGCCCGATTGGTTCAACTAATAATCAGTGGGGGATGAACAAAACCCCCACTGATTAAAGTTTCACTTTATCCGTTGTGATTATTTTGGTTCTGGATAATGATTGTAGTAAGAGATTCTAATAAATTCTTGGTAGACATTTGTTAATTTGGCATCTCTAAGAGCATCGTTGAATTTTTGCATACGTACACTACCTTGAGCGTAGCCTCCACCTGGGGCATAAGGGTTTCTAGCTTCAAAGTCATCCAAAAATACTTTTAATTTTTTATAGTCTTGAGATTGATAGAAAGCCACGGCCTCTTCAGGAGTGACATCAAAGTAAGAGGATGATGTTGAGTTATAAGAAGCTGCTTGAGCAGTAGGTGCCTCTAGCATAGTTGCAGCTCCACCGAACATAGTAAGCGCCATAGAAGATACAATAATTTTTTTAAACATAATAAAACCTCCATGTAGAATATTGGACTAATAGCAATCCTGTAATCATTATAGTTACATTAAAAATGATTATCAAATGCAATGTTGCATAATGTATCCTGCTATTTGTGGGCAGTAAGGCTCAAAGCAGAGAAGTTAGATGGGGATCGGGCTGAATAAAGTTTTACTTTATTCTTTGAATGAAGAGTCACCCTTATATCTCAATGAAGGAGCGTAATAGAGAATTAATAGATTAAAAGAGGTGTATAAATTACTCGGATTAACAAGAAAATGAAAAGGCTATTTTTAATAAGGGGAAGGTTAATAGAAGATTAATAACTGGAGCAAAGGAATTGCTATTTATATATTTAACATACATATTTGTCTTTTAAATTGTAGGCGTGTTTTAGAATTTGTATATAGTAAATTCGTTAAAAAACTTGATAAATAATAAAATGTGTAAATTTTTTGACTATTTCATTAAAATTATTTAATATTTGTAATTTATTGTTTTATAATGATAATCGGGTCGATCGTGAATGTTTTAGATATTGCGATATATACTCGGATTAATTTATTCTAGGGAGGTTACAAAATTGGGTAAGAGAGTCATTATAAGAGTTTTTACATTATTATCAGTACTGGCATTATTCCTTAATGTATTTTTACCTAGGGCTAGTGCAGAGGTTATGACGCACGAGAAATATTCAATGAACTGGAGTTATAGTAATAGTTTAGGAAAGCACATTCGAACTGAAATGATTAAAAATTCAAGTGGTCAAATTGCTTATTGCTTAACTCTTGGACTAAAATCACCAAATGGTGAAGATCTTCCTGAAATGGGGAAAACAGATAATGTAGTATATAGGGTCCTATTAAACGGTTTCCCGCAAAAAAGTGTTCAGCAGTTGGGAGTAGCTAATCAGAATGAGGCACACTACGCAACTCAGCTTGCAGTTTGGAATGCATTAGGTCAACTTGATGTAAATGAATTAAAACATGAGAATAAAAATGTTGAAAAAGCAGCTAAGGCTATTATTAGTAATGCTAATAATAGTGAGGAGACTCAAGATGTTTTTATGAATGTGATTCCTGCTGAAAAGCAAAAAGCAGAATTAAAGGGTGAATTCTTCGAAACAAATCTATATTCAGTACAAACAAATGCTAAGGGTGGTTCTTATAAAGTAGTAGCAAAAAATGCACCTAATGGAGTAAAAATTGTTAGTGAAAATGGTGAAGTGAAAGATCAACTTTCAGTTGGAGAGAAATTCCGTATCCAAATTCCTAAAAATACTAAAACAGGTGAATTTAATCTAAGTGTTGCTGCAAACTTAACAAAAGTTCAAGCAATTGCTTACCGTGGTACGGATACTGTTCAGAATGCTACAGTACTATTAGAAAGAAATGAAGAAAAGCTTAGTAGTGATCTTGCAGTAAATTGGGAAGCAGCTGGTTCTTTAAAAATTAAAAAGGTTGGAGAAAATGGAGAAGTTTTAGCTGATGCAGTATTTGAGGTCTTTAATGCAAATAATGAATCAGTTGGAAAAATCACGACTGGTGCTGATGGTATAGCAGAATTAAACAACTTACCAATTGGTACTTACACATTAAAAGAAATTAAAGCACCAACAGGCTATGTTTCAGATGATAAACCACAAACTATTGAAGTTAAGACAGGAGAAACAGGAGCTGTCCAAATAGTAAATAACAAAGTAAAAGGTAACATCGAAATTAAAAAGCTTAGTGATTCAGGAAAGGTTTTACCAAATGTTGAATTCACAGTCTTCACTGAAGATGGTAAAGAAGTGAAAAAAGTAGTAACAAAAGAAAATGGAATTGCAAACGTTGAAGGTCTTACGTATGGTAAATATTATTTCTTAGAGACACAAACACCTAATGGATATATTGGAAATAAAACAAAGTATCCTTTTGAAATTAAAGAGCACAATAAAACACTTACTTTTACAGTGGAAAATACAGAAGTAAAAGGTAGTGTAAAATTACTTAAAGTGGATAATGAAGATGTTAGTAAAAAATTAGAAGGTGCAGAATTCGAGCTAAAAGATGCAAGTGGAAAAGTAATTGGTGAATATAAAACAGATAAAAATGGTGAGATTAACGTCAAAGATTTAGCGTATGGTAAATATTCATTTGTAGAAAAGGCTTCTCCAAATGGTTATGTTCTTGTTAAAGAACCAATTATGTTCGAAATAAAGGAACATGGAAAGATTATTGAGTTATTGGCAGTTAATCATCTTATCAAAGGTGATCTAGAAATTACAAAGGTAGATGTAGCTGATGGAAATAACAAGCTTCCAAATGCAGAATTTACGATTTATAACGAAGCAGGAAAAGAAGTAGTAAAAGGAAAAACAGACGATAAAGGAATCGCTAAATTTGAAAAGTTACCATTTGGAAAATACACATATAAAGAAACTGTTGCACCAAAAGGTTATGTATTAAATGAAGAAACGTTCTCTTTTGAAATTAAAGAGAATGGTCAAATCATTAAACACATTGTCAAAGATGAAAAGATTCCTTCAATAAAAACAACAGCTACTGATAAAACAGATGGTACAAAAGAAATGCACACGTCTAAGTCTGTAACAATCCAAGATAAAGTGGAATACAAAGATCTACAAGTAGGTAAAGAGTACACTGTAAAAGGTAAATTAATGAATAAAGAGACTAATAAACCATTAGTTGTAAATGGTAAAGAAGTAACTGCTGAAACGAAGTTTACACCAACAGAAGCAAATGGTTTTATTACACTAGATTTTACTTTTGATGCAACTGGTTTAGAAGAAAAAGAAGTAGTAGTATTCGAAGAGTTACTGAAAGACGGAAAAGTTGTTACGACACATGCTGATATCAATGATAAAGGTCAAACAGTTAAGTTCGTTAAGCCATCAGTAAAAACGACAGCTACAAACAAAGCTGATGGTGGAAAAGAGATTCATTCAAAGGATTCTATCACTATTCAAGACAAAGTGGAGTATACTAACTTAGTTGTAGGTAAAGAGTACACTGTAAAAGGTAAACTTATGAACAAAGCTATTAACAAACCATTATTAATTGATGGAAAAGAAGTAACAGCTGAAACGAAGTTTACTGCAAAAGAAAAGAACGGTTTTGTAACATTAGACTTTACTTTTGTTGGTGCTGAACAGCAAGGAAGAGAAGTAGTCGTGTTTGAAGACTTATTACATGAAGGTCAAGTAATTGCAACTCATGCTGACATTAATGATGTAGGTCAAACAGTTCGGTTTGTAGAACCTTCTATTAAAACGACAGCTACAAATAAAGCTGATGGTTCTAAAGAGTTAGACGCTTCTAAATCTGTAACAATCCAAGATAAAGTGGAATACAAAGACTTAATCGTGGGTAAAGAGTACGTTGTAAAAGGTAAACTAATGGATAAAGCAACAAACAAGCCATTATTAGTTGATGGTAAAGAGGTAACAGTAGAATCTAAGTTTACTGCTAAAGAGAAGAATGGTTCTATCATACTAGATTTCACATGTAATGCTTCTGCATTACAAGGTAAAGAAGTAGTAGTATTTGAAGAACTGTATCAAGATAATATATTAATAGCTATTCACGCTGAAATTGAAGATAAGGGACAAACAGTGAAATTTAAAGAGGTAAAGCCGGAACAACCTAAACCAGAACAGCCGAATTCGGATGAAAATACTCCAACACCAGAGCAACCTAACGAGCAAGTAAAAGAACAACCACAACCTAAGAAAGAAATCCAATCTAAAATTGGATGGTTACCACAAACAGGTACTAATCTTACAAGTTGGATCTCTATGGCTGCAGGAGCATTACTGTTAATTGTTGGTGGAGTGATTTTCTTAAAACGTAAAAATGCATAGAAATTAAAAATAAGCACATCTGTTTTTATAACAAGATGTGCTTATTTTTATCATTTTAGCCAAGAAAACTCCTATATTTAAGTCTGAATGGCATTTAAAATAGCAACTTTATTTGTAGTAAATAATACATAATTTTGTTTTACTGTTTTAATTAAAATACGGTCTGTTGTCCCATAAGCTGCTCCAATACGTATTACATCTACGTCTTCAACACCAGCATAGGTAGCATCTTCGGTAACCTCAATCACATCACGTAATGGAATTGTAATCTCCGCCAATTGCCATGAAATAATTAACTCTTCATTTGTTTTTTTTACATTAATGCCTAGCATTATACCAAGACCCTTCAACAATAATATGCTACACTTCTAATCTCATTATATAAATTTTTAGATTTTTTATCTATATGTAGCCATAGAATTTATTTATATTTGTGAGCATCTTAATGATGTCAAACAAATAGAAGGATATACAGTCTTTCTATTAAGAAATATGTTAAGAACAAAAGTTCACTTCAAATTAATATGAATTTGATATGGTTGAGATATTATGAACGAGAAACAGTAAGAGTTGCAGGAAGGAAATGAATAATGAGACTTAAATTAGTAGGGATTTTCAGTTGTGTAATTATGATGTTAGGTATTTTTATAATTTACACCAATCAATCTATTGGTAAAGAACCAGATAAGACGAACTATGAATCTCGTGAAAACTCCATAAATAAAGAGAAAGATAGTAGAGGAAAAGGGCAATCAAAATACAATGAAAGTTCTTTTGCTAGTATACAGGCTGTAGTTAATAAGGAATATGGATTACCCGAAGACTATAAACCAGAGGATTTAGTTGTACCAAATGTACCATTCTCATTTAGTGGAACGGTAGAAAAGAGCCACCTCCGTAAAGAGGCGGCAGAAGCACTGGAAAAGTTATTTGATTTAGCAAAGCAGGAGGGGATTCAGTTAAATGCTGTTTCGGGATTTCGTTCCTATGACTATCAACAACGACTGTATGCGAACAATGTGAAAAGAAAAGGACAAGAGCATACGGATCGCTTCTCGGCAAAACCAGGACATAGCGAACATCAAACAGGGTTAACAATGGATGTTTCTTCTAAAAGTGCGAACAATGAATTAGAGCTATCTTTTGCTAATACGAAGGAAGGAAAATGGCTGAAAGAAAACGCGCATCGTGCAGGGTTTATCATTCGTTATCCTAAGGGGAAGGAAAGTATTACAGGTTATGCATATGAACCTTGGCATATTCGCTATGTAGGAGATATTGCTGAAAATATATATGAACAAAAGCAGACTTTAGAAGAATACATGAATCTATGAAAATAGAATTGAAGAATTAAACGGGCTATCAATAGACGTGAGATTGTAAAAGGCAGGGGATATAAATTAAGGTGTTTTTTAATTTTTTTAGTGAAGAGGGAAGGTATCCCTCTTCTTTTTTCATTCCTTGTAAAATTTGAGGATGTCTTAGGGGAGTGAAAAGATGGATTGTGTAGGTGTATTAATAAAGGCTACTTTCGATGGCTTCTGGAGATGTTTTTTGAGGGAATATATTCATTGCAGCAATTGACTATATTATAGGAGCATTCACGTTGGGATATAACAGAGAATTATAGAGTAAAGTAGGATTCAAAAGCATTGTTAACAATGTGGGTGTTATAAGTTATTTTCCTATCAAAACAATTAGTTTTTGTTCAAAATTTAAGAGTGTTATTTTATTATATCTAGTAACTATTTATATTATTTAATAATTACTTGATTTACTATTAAGGTGATTATCTTACAAAATTGTAAGGTTATTTTAATTGACACTCGTATGTATAAGTAACTATACTAGTTACAAAATGTTGGTGAGTATATTTAATAATCTTTATCTATAAGTGTATGTCCGAGGATTATTTTTGGAGCAATAATTCGATTTTAAATTTATTATCTGATATATATTAATATAAACAACTTAATCTATTCTTTATTCAAGGTCGTATTATTTAAAGATTAATTATAAATGATATATTTACCAAATTGTAATAATTTGATAGAGGTGTTACATTTTGAAATACAAATTAATTGCTACAGGAATTCTTGCTGGAAGTCTATTAACCTACTCATCTAATACATTTGCAAATACTCATAAGTTCCCAGATGTTCCTGCATGGGCGGACAAATCCGTTAATTATTTAGTTGATAAACAGGTATTGAATGGCTATCCAGACGGAACGTTCGGTTCAAATGACTCATTAGACAGAGCTTCGGCTACAAAAATTATGACAAAAGTTTTAGGTATACAAATTGACTCTAATGCAAAACCATCATTTACAGATTCACAAAACCACTGGGCTACTCCGTATATTGCTGCTGCTGAAAAAGCTGGTATTGTTAAAGGTGAGGGAAATGGAATCTTCAATCCATCCGGAAAAGTAACTCGTGCTGCTATGGCTACGATGCTAGTAAATGCATATAAACTACAAAGCGCAGCAAATCATAATGAGCAGGTTAAATTTGAAGATTTAAAAGGGCATTGGGGAGAAAAATATGCCAATATTTTAATCGGTTTGAAAATTTCCAATGGTACTGAGAACGGTTGGCAACCAAATAGATTTATAACACGTGCTGAAGCTGCTCAACTTACTGCAAAAACAGATATGATGCAACATCGTCCCCAAAACCCATTAGAAAGCAAAACAATCATTATTGATCCTGGACATGGTGGCGAAGATCCTGGGAAATCCACAAAGGGATTACCTGAAAGTAAGATTGTACTAGACACTTCTTTACGTCTACAACAATTACTTGAAAAGCATACACCATTTACAGTTTTATTAACTCGTCAATCTGATAATAGACCGGGGCATGATCAAAAAAGTTCTTTACAGGAACGTGTTAAATTTGCTAAGAAAAATCAGGGTGATATCTTTATAAGCGTACATGCAAATGCTTTTAATGGTAATGCAAAAGGGACAGAAACATATTACTATAAATCTTCTAAATCCGAAAAAACAAATCCTCATGTGGAAGAAAGTCGTGTTTTAGCAGAAAAAATTCAAACACGTTTAGTAGAGGCACTTCAAACACGAGACAGAGGAGTTAAACATGGAGACCTTCATGTAATAAGGGAAAATGACATGCCAGCTGTGTTGACGGAACTGGCGTTTATAGATAATGGTATTGATTACAGTAAATTATCTACGGAAGATGGCAGACAAATTGCAGCAGAAGCCATTTATGAAGGAATTTTAGATTATTATGAATGGAAAGGAAATAATGTATCTGAATATAGGCTGTAATAAGTAATTGAAAATATAGTAATTCTCGAAATGAAGAATTCTATAATTTTTTTGTATTTTTTTAAACAATAATTTTAAATTTGTATTTTATGTTTTAATATTATTGATAATAGTTATCAATAATAGTGAGAGGAAGATTAGTGAAACATGTGTTTTTAGTTAGTGTCATAAAAGTTAATGAATTTCTATATTGTATGGCTATGAATCTATCTCTATTTTTGCGAACTAGAAATAATATATTTATATCTTTTAAATGTTTAAGAAGGAGTGGCTGTCTGTATGAAAAAAGCAAAAGAAATAGCTAAATGTGTTGCGGTAGCGTCCGTTATTATGTCTGGATCATTTAGTTTACAAGCAACATCTGCATTTGCAGATTCTAAAGGAACTGTAGAAAATCTTCAAAATGGTGGGAAGGTCTATAATAGTTTTAAAACTACTTATGACATGAAGCAGAATATCAAAAATTCGATAAAGGTTTCTTTTATTGAGGATCCTTACGCAGATAAAAAGATTGCAATTGTGACCACTGATGGTAGTAATATTGATGCTAAATATACAGTTAATAGTGGATACTATAACGCAGGCTTAAAATGGCCATCAGCTTATCATACTGAAGCAGAAATAACAAGTGGTGATAGTGCTCAGTTCCATAAAGCTGCCCCAGTTAATACAATGACTTCAGCAAAGGTCACTTCTGAGGTAGGGTATACACTTGGTGGAAGTGTTAAAGTAGGAGTAAATGATAAAGGGCCAAATGCCGATGCAAGTATCACAGGTAGCTTTGCTTGGAAAGAAAGTGTATCTTATGATCAAGTAGATTATAAAACGGTATTAGAGACTCACACAGATAAGAAATTAAATTGGAAAGTAGGATTCTTTGTGAATTAAGCAATATCAACGGTTAGAATAGTGTTGGTAACATCTTGGTAACGATTATACCAAATCGTTCTCCATAAAAGCAACTACTTCCGCTTGTTTTGATGGATATAAATGACTATAAGTATTTAAAGTTGTTGCAACATCTGAATGACCTAAACGTTGTGCTACTATAAGTGGACTAACACCTTTATTTATTAGATATGATGCATGAGAATGTCGGAATTCGTGTAGCACGATCTTTTTTACTTGGGCGATTTTTATATATTTTATAAATTTTTGTCGTAAGGTACTCGAAGATATACTATTGTAAAACTCACCAAAAACTACATAATCACTTTTAACTGGTGCGTTTAGGGCGGCAGTTTTTTTTATGTCGTGTAACATATCCATTATAAAGCTAGGTAACATTATTATTCGATTAGATGCTTTTGTTTTAGGTTCCGTAACTTGCCGATTATATTCAGTTTTGTTAATGTTAATTGTTTTCTCATCAAAATTAATGTCTGACCATGTTAATGCCATAAGCTCTCCTTTTCTAGCTCCACTATAATAAAGTACTGAAAAAAATGTTTTATATAATGGATCGTCCACAGCTAAAATAAATTGTTTAAACTCTTCAAATTCCCAAAAATTCATTCGTTTATTCGATTCTTTTTCAAAATTCCCTGTAATTTTTGCGGGGTTATTTGTTAAACCATGAAATTTAATTGAGAAATTAAATATAGCAGAAAGGACTGCATGAATCTTTTTTAGATGCTTAGCTGAATACTTATTAATAATCTTATTTTGATAATTCATGACATGTTTAGGAATAATCTGCTCCACCTTTAAATTTCCAAACTCTATTACTAAATGATTGTAGATTACATTTTTTATTGTTTCTATTGATGATTGCTTTCTTCTTTGCGAATACCAATTAAAATAGCTATCAGCAGCTTGAGAAAAAGTTAAACTTGAAGTTGTCTCCTTTTCCACTAACATTTTTGCTTCAGCTTCCCGTGCCTCTTTCTTTGTTTTGAACCCACGACGTTTTACTTGTTTTAGTGTTCCATCGAATTGTCGGATTCTAGTGACGAAGTAGTATGTTCCACGTTGTTCATCTTTATAGATTACCAAAGGAATTCCCCCTTGTATGCGTATAGAATTATAAATAAATTAATTGTTTAGAAAATAGTATAACATTGTGTTTTATAAAAAGAAAAGACGCTTCAATTAAATTGAGCGCCTATTTCAAAAATATATGGCATAGAAGAGTTAGGAATACCATTAAATAATACCATATTTAGGTTTTTCAGAACTTGAGAAAACTTCCATATTATTAAGTATCAAAAAAAAGATGCTCTAATGAGAACATCTTAATAATCGATTTAAGTTTGAAGAAATAACAATTGGTAAACGGCTAATTTTATGTTATGCCATTTGTTAATAAAAGGAGACAGTCCAATAAAAAGAATCCGCTACAATCTGCAACGGATTCTAGTCTTAGAAGTTTGAAGCAACTAAGACGTTTTGTGATGGAAATTCGAATATAACATATGACGTTTAAAAACCAAATGGACCTTATAGGATTTGAACCTATGACCGGA
>OVBC01000150.1:0-66707 GCA_900406465.1 Noccaea caerulescens
TGAATCTTTGGATGCTGAGATTAAAGAAGAGAGTTTGACCAACTAAACCTTTGGAATATCTTTTACAGAAAATATTGACTTTCTCTTCTACTTGTGTTTTATACCATTCCAAAGCATAAACATAACAAGCACAAGAACAAATGGATTTAACCTTTTTCTCAAAGTTTTTAAAAGCCACAGCAAACAATGCAACAGCCCTGAGACATGGTAAATAATCGTGAAACAATATAAAGGCAGTAACTCTAGTAATGTTAACAAGAGACCTTTCCAAGCCAATTGTCAGTGTTTCACTCTCCTCAANTTTCCACCATTGCAGAAGGACCTGACACCAGTGCTTTAAATCCATACGCTGGATTCTGAAATCTGAAATTGCATTATTGGTTCAATAGACTTCTCCATGTGAAATCCTTCTTTAAATTAAAGGAGAAAACATCAAAAGCTGCTCTGCTTTCCTTTTGAAAACAAGCCATGTTCATACAAGCATTACATACTCTTCCAGCTCTTCTAGCCAAAATCAGAGTCTGGCCCTTATATTGAATTCATTTGTTATTCTCAGTTTCTCACGTCTATGCATCAGTCCTATTTACAGCGTTTGTCTTCTTTGTGGTTATGAAATACTATCAAGCAGGATGATAAACAAGATCTTCACGCTGACCAACTCAAAAGAAGAAGTGAACACCGGAGTCCGAAAGGGTTAGTGCATCTGGAGGTAAGTGGTAAGTGAGAGACAGGAACTGATAGGACGCGATATGTTTCAAGACATGCGAATTCAATGATATTTTACAACTTGTGTTGAGTTTTACATTCGTCGTTTTTGTAAGTTATGTCACCTGTTTTTTAAGTTGATTAGCTGAGGTATGAATACACAACTATGGTTCTTTCATGTGGTCATTGAGGATAAAACCGTCCAGTCTCAAGGGCAATTCAATGTCTTATTTTCTTTTTTTAGCCCTACTTCTATTTCACTTGAGTTACATATGTGGTCACTTTATATTCAAATGGTAAAGAAGCATGTCATGTAGCATTTTCCAGCTTACTCGGATCAAGCAAAAGGTTTACACGGTACATCACCAAAGCAGAGGAAATATTCAAGGTTTAGGGTTGAATCACATCATCGAAGCTAATGGAAAAAATTCAAATACATTCGATCGAGATCTATTATGCCTTCATGTCTCCTGCATTTGTCATAAATCTTTAAAATCAACTGATGATACATGTTTCCATTCTCCACATTTGAGGTTGAGACTAAGAGACCCAAGTGGTTGTCTTCTTTCGATTTGATTAGTTGATAATGTTATTTGTTTTTTTGGTTAGGTTCTTCCCCTGGCTTCTATGTTGACTCCTAACCAGTTTGAAGGTGAGAAATTAACAGGATTAAGGTACTTGATTATTTACCAAAACTTGCATTCTTTAGCCTATAGGGTATCAGGAATATTGTGATTGTCTTCGAAATCATTGTCCTGGATCCCTAGTTAGCTTCCTTTATCAGTTTATGCAGTAGAGTTCATATATTCTTGCTTCTATGAAGAATAATACTTTGGAGTAGCATGTTTAAACCAGATTCCTTTGTGCCAAGGTGTTGTCACGTGAACTTCTTGGATTATATTCCAAGTATTCTTTGTCGAGAATTTCCTTTTGAAACTGTTACCTGAATATTTCCAAAGTGATATATCTACAAATTGAGTTAGATTATCATTATTTTATTAGTGACTGAAAAGTAATGTATGAACGTAAGAAATGAGAGAAATGCTTTGTGATTTATTTGTTGGGTTTTAACAAATTTATTCGCTGGTCCTCGAACCACATTTTTAGAAAGCCAAAAAATTAACAAACAACCAATACTAGCCTTTGTGCCAAAAAAATTAAAGTTATATATTTATTTAGCAAAAAAAAATAAAACAAAGTTATATATTTACGAGCCAAAAAAATTTTAGCCGAGAAGGCTTCAAAATACCAATAAATAATAAACAAATGATCGAACAGAAAATGGTTAACATAACAATAACAATACAGAACAGTGAGAGAGTGTAATAAACCGTAATAGAAGATAGTCAATCAAATTTAATGTAAAAAAACCTTGGATTACTAGATAGTTGCATACCTGTAATATTTCTTTGTTTAGTTATTTTTTATAAAAGCCATAATCAATTTACATAATGATTATTTACGGTGTGGAGTGATTTGCCATCAAAATATTTTTTACACAAACCATGAAATTAAATGATAAGAACTTAATTATGATGTTAAAAATTAAAACGACACTTTAAAAGAAATTTTTTTTTTATACTTTTGCAGCAGAGATATTTCATGTCCATGCATCTTCTTAAACAATTTTGATTTGAGGTTGGCTGCTGGTGCGTATGACATATCCACTAAAACTTTACCTTTTTCTCCTCCTCCTCTTCATCTTCCTCTTCATCATGGATATCTCTACGGGAAGAAGTACGAGAGCCCAAATCCATCACCAATCCCTTTGTCATGATCCAACAACGATAACAACATATCGAGAATCTCGAGTACACTAACTCGTTTGAAAAGTCTCTCTTATGTCCTTAGGATTTTGTGTTCGTTTAATTTCAATGTTATCTCCTCTCAGCTGTTTTTCTTCTAGAGATTGAAGACTGTAATCATTTATCATGGTTGTTCTCTGTTTTTCGATGGTTTCTTTGATCATGGTTGCTTTCGCATGAGGGTAATTGACAAATTATATTAGTCATTAGTTTCATTAATCATAAGCTGTCTTTTGTGTTTTGAATGCTATATATCCTGTCAAATAAAAACTTATTGTTTACCCAACAGCTTAAGTTTTATACTTTGTCATGTGCGATCGATCAGGTAAAACTCATCAATATTTCCTTGGTTGGTTATTCGTTCTACTTCTTCTAGCCTATGTTGCATGGAAACTCCGTCCGAGTCACGTTTCCCGTTTCGGAAACGCACGATCAGGTAAAACTCATCAATATTTCCTTGGTTGGTTATTCGTTCTACTTCTTCTAGCCTATGTTGCATGGAAACTCCGTCCGAGTCACGTTTCCCGTTTCGGAAACGCACGATCAGGTAAAACTCATCAATATTTCCTTGGTTNAGAAACTCTCAGAAACTTGTCGGAAACTCGTTTTTTCACGTTTCTTAAAATTTGCAATTTGGAAACTACGAAAACTTAGTTCTTAGTTTTTGAAAACATAATAGCTAAATAATTACATAACAAATAATAATATTAACTGATTAATATAATTATTTAAGATAAATAAATGATTAATTTGATTCATTAGATTATATGAGATTTGATTTTCCATAATCTGTAGTGAGCTGTCCATAGTAGATATTCGGGTTTACAGTTTTTATTTGGTTTAATGATTATTTTACTCAATACGTTCCATCAATAATTTGTTTGCCATTTGGGATCGTGACTCATATTAAATAAAGTGAAAGACATCAAAAATTAGATTAATATGCCACAGATTTGTATATGGTAAACACATTTTGACAAACCTGAAGTTTTAAGAGAGTATAACAATGGTAATATCATTTTGGTGTAGAATCATACAATCTTGTTTTGGTGCAAAATCATTTTACATTATTGATATGAAATGGCAGAATGATGATTTATTTTCCAAAATGACGGGAACAAAATTTCCAGAATTCTTTCAATGATTTCGCTTAAGAAAATTAACGACCGTTTGATCGAAGATTCACTGGGTCCCTCACTACCTAAATAAGACCGTTACACGTAAGAAAAAAAAAAAAGAAGAAGAGCAAAAAAAATCCTTAAGTCTCTCTCCAGTCTCCACTGTGATTCTATCAGACCGTTGCGACAGAACAACAACAAATAAAGCTTTTCTTCTTTACATTAAATAAAGCCTTTAGCTTCGCAAAAAACAAACAAAAAAGCTCTCTTTTAACGAAGAAGAAGAAGGAGAAGAAGTTTGATTCGAGATTTATCCATTAATGGCGGATACGACGATCTCAAATCCTAGTATGGAACCTCTGTTTTTCTCTGTAGATCCAATGTCTCTTATACTCTCTCAAAACTCAGACACACATCAGCTTAAACTCTTGTTAGACGGTTTCTCCGGTTTCGAGAGAGGACCTAGATACGATGAATACTCGAGATTGCGTGAATCAAAGCTTCGTATGAAACGTGACTTCCAGAAATTTCTCGAGGAAGAAGAAGAGCCGAGGAAAAAACAAGTGAGATTCGAGGGTGTTTCAGTAACTTCACGAGAAGAAGAAGGAGATAAATTTTCGCCGGATTTGAAGATGAAGAAGAAACAGACGCGATTCGGGTTTTCTCCGATGAAAAAAGCTCCGTCTTCTTCGTTGGCTCAATCGGTTCCTGATTTCTCCGCGGTGATACGTAAAGAGAATCGCCGTCCGGTTAATTTCAACATTACTCCGCCGCCGCCGTCTTCGAAGAGCAGATGCGGCGGCGTTTTGACGGGATCGGCTTCTTCTTCCGCCGCCGCGAGAGGGAGCAAATCGGCGAGTGCTGGGGAGAAGAAGAGTAAAGGTATGATGGGTATGGCGCGTAAGAGCTACGCAAGTGTTGAGGATCTCAAGAAAATATCAATTGCTGCCGCTGCTGCCATCAACGGCGGCGGAGCAGAAGGGAGAAAAACCGGTGGCGGTGGTGGCCGGACTATTCTGGGTTACAGACAGATTAACTGATTTCGTTTCCAAAGCTTTGATTTTGATTTTTCCACGATTTATTCTTTGTTTTTTTTTTGTTTTTTTTTTTGTGGGTTTTTATTGGTGAGAATAAATTGTTGGATTTGATTGTTGATTTGGGTTTTTCTTGGCTTTTTGGTTTTGGTGTGTTGGTGATTTTGTTTCTAAAAGCATATACATTCTTGATATAAAAAAAAAGTAAAAAACTCATGTGATTCTTTTTCAAAATAAACAAATCGAATCATCTTGTTATTCTTGTCACAGTGACAAGTTTATGTACATTTAATGCATCTGTGGGAAACAATAAATTAAATTTCCATAACATACATATCTATACTACTATTAACTGATAAGTACTAATTAAGCTTAAGAAATTTCCATAACATACATATCTATACTACTATTAATTGATAAGTACTAATTAAGTACTAAACATTAATTTTAATAATGTTTCCATAACATGTTTGAGTTCAGCACTAATTAAGCTTAAGAAATTCGTCCTTTGTAAGAACCATTTCTTGGTTTTTTCTTACTTTTTTGACAGTTGAAGAAGAGTGAAAGACTTAGACCTACTCTTTCTTTTCTCTTGTCGTTCGTTCTTGTTAATGCTTGATCCGAAACTTATATAGAGATGTATTGTGTGTCAAGTAGGTAAAATGCACTAAATTATGTATTTTCGTGTTGATGTTGTTCTTCCACTAAAGTCGTTGATATATTTTTTGATAAAGAAGTCGTTGATAAATCCTTTTCTGTTTATCTTTTTGATTGAAACCAATACTTTTTCGATTCGGAAATTCGTGTTTACAGTTTTTACTACTCAATCTGTATGTAATTTCTTGTTTTTTTTTGCCATTAAGATCAAGCATCGATCCAAGTTGTCAAAAACTTTGTTCCAAGAATGTAATACGCGTCTTTAAACTTTCTATAAATGCATACATATTCTAATATATATTCACACTTATGCATTTGAAAACACGTCATGCATAACTTTAAGGTAAAATTTCATGTGCTTCCCGTTATTATTTCGTCACAAACAATTTTTGTTGTTGTATAGTTGCGGTTAGTGAAGGAGGAACGTGGAAAGTCTCTGATTCTAGTTCTTTGATTTTTCTTTTCGTTTTTTCTTCCATTCTTTTTAAAAAATTAGTCTATGCATCTCTAAACTTTCTACAAATAGAGAGATATGAACGTTTTATACATCATGCGTTGAATTGAAGTGCAGCTTTTTTCAAATACCTTACCTCACAAAAAGTCGATTAAAAGAAAAACCATTTGAAGAAATCTCACTTGTCTGATTAAAATAGTGGCTGTAATTTGTTCTAGGTTAATTTACGCTCTACGGTCCCACAAAATTAGTACTCATGCACTTATATGCATTTCTTTATAAACATATTATCTTTTATTTGGTATAATAAACGAAAATTGAAGTTTTTTCAACGTAGAAAGAAATCGAAAGAGGTGGAAGAGAGAAACACAAAATTATCATAAATATATATACTTATTGGTTATTTACGAGATAAGATAAAGGACATGACAATATATCAGTACCACACCAAGACCTAAATTATTTATTCCATAAAAGTTTTAAAGGTTGAAATAAACGACTGTAAAATATTACTAGTTCTTCAATTCTTTGTCATCCAAAACCATTCATTTAGCTTGAGATAAGGAAGCCTCTTTCTCCGCAATAGCTTTCATTAGTCTCCCTGTCAATTCCTAAATTTTATAGAAATCCAATTTACATTATAAAAAAAAAAAGATAAATATATAAATTTGTTATAAGAGTATAAAAATGAACACGTACCGTCATAAGCTTTTCATTGTCTTTTAATACTTTCACGACACGAGCCTCTTCAGCATTAAGCTCGTCCATAATCTTACGATCTTGGACAGCGGCCTTATAATCAGGTGACATTTTGAACAGGGCGTTGATTTTTGTGATTTGCAAATCCTATATTTTACAAAAACAAATCAATTTACAATTTCTACACCAAAAAGGAGAAAACTACAAATATACGAAGCTGTTATAAGAGTATTAAAATGAATACTTACGTCCCATTCCTTTTTACTAACGGCGATTGTTTCAATGAGAAGCTTGATGTCAGCAGCAAGCTTAAGAAGTTCAGCCTCTGTAAGAACCATTTCTTGGTTTTTTTTGGGTAGTTGAACAAGAGCGGCTTTATCAAGTAACAAAAAAAAAATATTTGAACAAGAGCGAAAAACTTAGGCCTAATCTTTCTTTTCTCTTCTCATTCGTTCTTGTTAATGCTTGATCCTCAATTTATATAGAGCTGTATTGTGTGTTGTGTGTAAGTAGGTAAAATGCACTAAATTATGCAATTCCGTGTTGATGTTGTTCTTCCACTAAAGTCGTCGATATATTACCTTTTCTATTTATCTTTTTGATTAAAACCAAAACTTTATCGATTAGGAAATTCCTTACAATGTTTACTACTAAATTTGTATGTAATTTGTTGTTTTTGTATCCATTAGATCAACCACCGACTCAAGTTTTCAAAAACTTTATTCCAAAAATGTAATACGCGTCTATAAACTTGCTATAAATACATACATATTCACACAAACGCATTTGAAAACACGCATGCTTTATATTAGTGCATAACTTTGAGTTGAAATTTCATGTGCTTCCCTTTATAATTTCGTTGCAAACATTTTTTTTGTTTTATAGTTGCTGTTTGTGAAGAAGTACTTGGAAATTAAGTCTTTTTTTTTTTCTTTTTTTATTATTTCAACTTTAAAAAAAAAATTAAACCTGTTATTTATTCGATATAATATTAGAAAAGAATGTAAACGCACTAGAGTTGTAAATTGAGCAAACAATAACAAGTGATACTTAACATTTCAATACGTCACCGTGTCACTACTCACTGGACTCGGTAGAAAGACAAGTAAAAACGAGATCATAAAAAAATCAGCATAGTTTATTGAAATTAAAACTTGTGCGATTG
Organism: Noccaea caerulescens; assembly: GCA_900406465.1. NCBI lineage: Eukaryota > Viridiplantae > Streptophyta > Magnoliopsida > Brassicales > Brassicaceae > Noccaea > Noccaea caerulescens. The sequence goes on from OVBC01000150.1 coordinate 7,638, forward strand.
TTTGAAACTAAACAAAACATGTTTTTGCCATATCATTGAATAGACAACTAACGGCTACTTAATGCACAGCCATGTTCTGTTCATATATCTTATCCTAAAAGAGATCCTCTATGTATACTCTTCAATAATTTTGTCGTATGAAGCCACCATCTTTAGCACTGAAAAGGCAATCTTGCGCACTGCTTAAAACCCAGAGAAGAACTCCCAATGTACTATTGTCATATCTCAGTTCCAAAGTTAAACTACCTTGTGCTGAGTTCTGGAATAAAGCTGCAAAATGTTTAAAATTCATGCGTTGAACTGAAATGCTGCTATTAATCTTATTTTACCTCACAGAAAGTCGATTAAAATAAAATAAAATAAATTGAAGAAATCTCACTTGTTTAATTAGGGATAGTGGACGTAATATTTATTCTAGGTTAATTTAAGCTCTATGGTCCCACACAATTAGTAATGCACTTATGCATTTCTTTGTAAAGATTGTATTTTTTTAACTTGAAAGATTGTTTATATCTCCACTATTCAATATTTATAAGTCAATCCATGAGTTTTCTTCATGGTTAATCTATTGAGTAATTATGATATATAAACATTTTTTTGTTCAACATAAACATATTATCTTTTATTTGGTATAATAAACGAAAATTGAAGTTTGTTCAGCATAGAAAGAAATCGAAAGAGAGAAACACGAAATTATCGTAAATATATATATATACTTATTGATTACTTATAAGAATCTTACATATATCGAAAAGAAAGATAAAGGACATGACAATATTGCAGTACACCAACACCAATATGACAGTATCTTGGTGCCAAGTTAATCACCTTAGTGTTGATTATGATATACATGCGGATATATAGTCTCTGTGGGCAGACTATTTTTTCCTTGGGCTCGAAAACATAACGGTAAGAAGGTTTTACTAACTTTGCTTTTAGAAAAGAGTTACTCAAAAGCTAAGTAGCTCTAGTGGCACTACAAGGAACAAGAGGAATCTTCTCCATTTTACTTGCATCAATTGACCACTCTCCAATATCCAAGCCATTAGCAGACACAAACACAAATGGTTCTTGATTTTGGAAAAAAAAAAAAAAGCTTGCTCCATGCTTCCACGAATCACATGGACAGAACTCACCACCAAAAGAAGTTATTTTTAAGAGTAATGGTACATAGAACTTCATATATAAGACACTAGTTAGTATCATAAAGAAACAATATGTGGTTATAACAATTGTTTCATTAGAAATCCCAAACACATAACACATTCTGATTATTCAGAAATACTTGTCACCATGTTCTCTCTAAATTCTAATACACATTTCTTTTTATAGCTTTCTCCAATGATTTGATTTGAAGTTTGAGATTAATAACAGATTGGAAAAATGGTTGGCAATGAACTCTCAGAGTTAGTCAAAACTTATGTTTGCCACACAATCAGGTGCTAAACTAAAATTACTGCTGCATCGTTGTTGTATAATTCTATTATATCTTCCTCTCTCCTAATAAAGTCTTAAGGAAAAAAACTACAAAGTACAAAGCTGCTCAAAACTTTCTCACAGATATACGTACCTTTTGCTTTCCCAAATGGATTTTGGTTGTTGATTTATTTTGACAAAATTCGATAGTTATTTATTTATATTCCCGCATAATAATTACGTTGGACTAAACTCAAAAGGAATTAAACGTTCTTTTCAATTATTTGGACGTTGGTTTTGGGCTTTGAAAAATTGGACTATTCCGACTCTTTTGACCATGCATTGGTATCAAAAATTCAATTGTTTCTCTATGTTTCTAAATGAAGAGTAGTACTTACATCGTTCTATTTTTTTCTATAAACCCATTCACTAATAACACTCCAAAAAACAAAAAGAATCTACAAATTAGGTTTTCGAAAGAGGTAATTTCTTACAATTCTTAACAATACGGCAATATAACACTAGTTTATCAAAGAATGATCTACTTGATCTAGTCAACTTTGGTCAATCTCAATAGTCAAAGGTTTTAGTTCACACGTTTAATCAATTGATGTGTCCCGTTCGAGTCTTTGACAAATATTTGTATTATTTGATCGTGTGTCGGTTTGATGTTTTTTCTGTCGGTATAATTTAACCATCTCACAAAACTAGTATGTTTTTTCTCCTACGAAATGTGAAATTTACATTTTCTAAATTACCTTCATAGAAAATTAGATTATCTTCAATACACCATATTACATCAATCTCTAGCTACGTATTAAGATTATTCATCTTTTATGCTTCAAATTTAATAGCAAAAAATAATGTTTTAAAACAATCAAAAAGTACGACGACTAACATTTTGAATGATAAAAATACACGGCTCTTTACAGGTTCCGGAAATAAGTCTAGAAAAACACTCTTCATTTTCTCCGATCGCTGCTGCCGGAAAAAACAGGGCCTAAGCAAAATATATCAGCCAATGGGACATTCAACGCCGGACTATTCATGGATCTTGAAGCCCTAAACTCTCTAGAATTCATCTTCTGCAAACTCTTCTTCTTCTTTTTCTGCGGATCACTATTGCTCCGTTGATATTCCGAAGAAGGATCTGTCTTTTTCTTTCTCATCGAGTACCCAACAGATTTGCTTCTGACAAGCCAAAACCCACACCCGAAACTTGGATCATCTGAGTCAGAATCTCTTGCGTCGGTTTTAGCAGCTAGGTTTTGGAGATTGCTTCTGGGAGAAGTAGCCTCCGTCTTCTTGGTGGTTGTGGCCGTGAGAGAGAGGTTTCTCCAGTCTGAGAAGAGCTCGTCGGCGTGAGAAAACCGTTGTTTTGAGTTCTGCCGGACACAAAAATCGAACTCTGGGCTTGAGTTTAGACATGACTGGTCTGATTCTGATCGAAGAGGGACTCTCTCTTCGGAATGATGAAGATTTCCTCTGTTTTTATTGCTCATCGTGAGGTTTTTACAGAAAAGAAGTTGCTTCAGAATGTTTATTTTTGACAAATGTCTTAATAACAAATTGTGAGGTTTTAAAAAGAAGAGAAACAAGGTAGATAGATATATATAGAATAAAATGTCTAGACAAGAATTCACCTACCAAAGAACGTCATTTTTTGTTTTTCTTACTTTTTAACATTCTTTTGGTACACAAAATTTTTATTTCTTGTTATTTCAAATAATCGAATAAATTAAAGCTTTTTGACCACAGGTTTTTTTTATTGTTCTTGGATTAAACGAAAACTAATTAATCTTTTAATGAAAATATATCCTATTTGCAAATTTGTGTGTTAACAGGAGATTACATAATAAAACATGAGACATTATTAATTTGGGTGTAAAACCGAAAAAAAAAGTAAAAAGTAAAATCTAACTTGGAATTTTAGTTGTTTTTGCTTTATTGGGTGTAGGAAAGACTTTGACTTCAGCACTGATATTTGGTAGACTTTGAAGCATTAATTTTTTGGTCGACTTTGAAAAGTTGTAAAGAAGGGAGTAGTAGACTCCACATCTCAGATTGTTGAACACAGAAACTGTTCACCTAATTACAAAATATGACATCTCACTCGAATTTATATAGCATCTCATTAGTTTATGAATAAAAAAATCTTTGCTTGGATTTTCGAATCAATTAAAGTACTCAGTCCAATACTTAAATATCCACAATTGGATCCTACCAAGTGATCATTTTTTCTGCATTTATTAAGTCTACAATATTGTGGGTATTAGATTTTTTTACACGTTAGTCCAACCAGTTACCGAAGACAAAGTCATTCTAAGAGATCATATATGTTGAAACACAAACTAATAAACCCATTGTTTACGCAATTCAGATTAACATTTGGTTATTTTAGATAGAGTATCTTGAATATCATATGATTATGTTGATCGGGTATATAGAAATGTTAGTATTTTGAATCAAATACAGTATATGGATATTTAGGCTCATATATTCAATATTCAGTACTAGAGTGTTTGGGTTGAGTATTATAACAGTTTATCAGACCAATTATTTTGGGAATTTTAGTATTTAATTATAACCATACAATTAGTATGGGAACATCAATTCTCCTAAAGTACGAACGGACAGCTAGCAACACCAAGTATCTATATGTGTATGTTCTCACATTTTAGATCGTTTTCATTTTCATGAAAAACTGGTCTTACCAAATTCAAGAAATCTAAATACGAACTTCTTATTCTTGCTATATGGTTCAACAAACCCGTGAAGTTGATTTTTCTTAGCATACAAGACTTTTATTGTATGCTACAATATTTGGATGTATGTATATTGTATATCAATATACCATTAACGAACACTATACCCTTGAAAACCTTCTTCCAAAGAAAAAGAAAAAAGGTCATTATACACTATCATGAGTTTTCTAAAGATGCATAAGCGATAATAATGCATTGATTCTAAGGACGATTAATTACATACCTCTAATTAGAGTGTGAGTGTTAATGTGTTACTGATAAATTAAAAAAGAAGTTAATCGTACTTGGCATCGCGATCTGTTGAATTCAGAACAGTTTGACAAAGTCTTAATTAATTTCAAGTAATTTCCTCTTTGATATAAGGTAATTAGAACAAACTCCGAACATTTTGTTCTCAAAAAGATAAAATATAAAGTTCGTTCCAAATTCCAACACCGAATTCAATAAACGTCCATAAATGTTGATTATCCACGTCCTTATGTACTTAAGATGATATGATAAGATCGAAGAAAAAGGTATGTTTCATGTTAATGACCTTTTTTCCCCTATTTATAGTGTCAAATAATTAGACATGCACATCATGTGACATTTAAGTAAAAATAGACATCTAAAAGGATGGGAAGAAATAATAAAATGAATAATAGAATAGGACAAACTTGAAATGGAATTTTGGTTACTAGTCACTTGACTTGTCGAACTTTTCTAATAGTCTTTGATAACTAACGTATCATATTTTGTAATAACATTGCTACTGAATTTCTTAGTATAGTCAATGTACGTAGCTTAGGTTTGGTTGATACTTTATGTTTAAGTTCGGCTGTAACTCTAGCTATTAGGTTTGTCAATCAAGAAAACCATCTATTTAGACCTTTGGTTAAAGGCCCTGTTCGTTATGTTGTTGTTGGCATTAGTAATGGACGACAATGACAAACAACAATTTCGAACTATTTATGTGTGTGTGTTTTTTTTTTTTTTCAATTCCTGTATCATTTCTTACAAAAATTGTATAACGGATTTAATAATATGTATAAATTTAAAGAAACAACTATACATTTTGTTATTTTTTAATTTTTTTTTTTTATAAATATAGAATTTTTGAAAATCAGAAACAAACAAAATAAACTCATGACTTTCTTTATTTTATTTTATAAACTCATGACTTGGTTGGCAAGAAACAGAGACTCAATAAACATAACACTCAACTCCACAAAACATCTTATCTTACCAACAAAAAATCATAGATCTCTTCTTGTTCTTGTCACTTCCACTACCGAAAATTATTGATCCCAAACCAAACAAATCCCCTGACGGAATCACATCCAGACACGAAGTCACCTTAATCTCGCCTCCATTCCCGCCGTAATTGTAACCTCCATAATCCTTCTTCTTCAATGGCTGCTTCTGCAAACTACACTTTGAAGAAGAAGAAGAAGAAGAAGAAGAAGACGACGAAACCTCAAGCTCCATCGTTTCTGTCGGTTTAGAATTCGAACCGGTCGAGTAATTTGATAGTAAAGGCAATCCAGATTCGTAAGTGAGACTGCTGCTTCTATCAAACCATAAAAACGCCCTCTTCTTAGGTTTTCCTTTAATCGTAAATATCTTATCTTCTTCTCCCTCGATTTCTTCTATCTCGTGAACCGGTTTAACATTTCTGATTGGATTCGTTTCCGGTTTGGGTCGACCCGAGGAAGAAACGGAAAACGACTTCGTAATGGTTTTTGCTTCGGTCGCCATTACTTCGCCGGTTTCTTCAATTTCCAGAACCGGTTTATTATCTCCGATTTCTTCTATTTCATGAACCGGTTTAACATCCCCGACTAGATTCGTATCCGGTTTAGGTAAACCGGTTTCTTCTTTCTCCGGTTCGGAGCTCCTTTTGATTTCTGTGGGGAGGATTTTGCCGTCGTAGAAGAGTTCTTCGGCGGACCAGGAGCTCTCGCAGGAGATAACACCGCCGGGAATGGAGAAATCGAAATTAAAGCTGGAAAATTCCAACGGAGGTCGTAATGGGCTTTGCTCGATCGGTATGGATTCGGAGTGGCAAAAATCGTGAGAAAATGAGATTCTTGGACTGTGATTAACCTTTTCCGGCATTGTTATTCAATTTTCTCGAGAAAATATTGGTTTGGGATTGAAGAAGAATGGATTGCGAAAAATTTTCATTTTATACTTGAGGATTATGGATAGGGGAATTAAATGAAGAAGTCGTTTTTTCAAACGTTCGGCTAAAGTTTGGTTTATGTTTAATTCTCTGAAATTTTGACAATTATCACATCTTTAACTAACCACAAACTAAATCATCGTTCACATTTTTCCCATCTAAACTAAGAAATTAAAGAATTAGGAAATTCAATTACAAGAACTAGTCCAATTAAGCAGATAGATTTCCCGGTTTAGACAAACCAGACAACCATTGCAAAAGAATCTCAGCACCTTTCTCCCATGAACAATCGAGCATCATGTCATGAGCAACACCTCCAATACAAACCGGGTTGACGTCATAAAACCGTCCGGTTTCCATCAATCCTTCATCATCCTGCAAAAACCATAACCCACTCCGGTTTAGTACAATTACCAAGACTTAAACTCTCTGGATTCGGTTAGCAAGGAAGGAGAGGCGTTCTTAGTTCTTCTTACCACTATGAAATCATCTTTGGCACCAAAAACAAGAACTTTCGTCGAATTCTCCATTGGTTTTGGTACCGGAAGTGATGCGTTTAGCTTCCTCAGATCAAACAACGGCATTCGTGAGCTCTCTTTCATCAGATCCTGGTAACTGAATCGAAAAAGAAGAGAGACGAACAATTCGTTTACATTACTGATATTCTTAGATTCAACTTTCAAGATGACTAGTCATGAGCTACATTATGTGTATACCGCTGCACAAGTTGATCATCCATGGTTGAAGAGAAGAATGTTTCCCGACAAAGAGGAATAGATGTCTGAAACCACTTAGCAGCTAAACTGAGAGTGACCTGCTCAAGAACAAACATTATTGAAACAAATAGATCATTCTTGCAAGATCCAAGACAGGAAACGTAGGTTACCTTAAAAGCGGCTACAGGTTTAGAGAAGAGATAACGTAACACTAAGCCGCTGAACAAGAAAGAGAGTTCCAAAAAAAAAGTTATCTCTGAGCAAAACGAAGAAGAAGTTTCTCATATAGAGTCAGTAGGCTTGTGAGAAATTTACCTGTTACCAGAAGGTGGAACAGAGCAAACCAATACTGCTCCTGAAAGTTCTGGAAACGCATTTTCCGTTCCTGAAGTCGAAATAACAAACTCAACGGTTACTGTTTAGGCATTATTGCAGGTGATCTGAAAAAACGGCACTCATTCTATGAATTAAGCTTACCTAAAGACTGTTTGTTTACGATATTTGCCAAGTAATATTGAACAATGAGTCCTCCAAAAGAATGACCAATAAGAACAGGAGGTGATGAGCTAAGGTTTGATTCGATGAAGTCTGCAATATCACTTGCGTGCGTCTACTACACAAACAAAGTAAGACTTTTATAATCTTGCCGAGTCTGTACTTTTCCCACTTAAGGCTCAGAAATTCATCCAAGAAAGACAATGCACATTGCAATGGTTAAATCGAAATTCACGTACCTCAAGTGTTCCAGCAACTGTTCCCAAAGGTTCGTCACTTTCACCCTGAAGTATTCAAAGATGACACATCACTCAGTTTTGACCAAAATCATTTGCAGACTGATGTTCTTGATAGTATCAATACAAAGCTAAAAACAAAATGTATAGATCACAATCATGAAAACCAGATTTCACCAACTCATTTGCAGGTATTGAGATTTGTAATTTGAGAAATGAGTTTTATCACCTGGCCTAATAAGCTAACAGCATAAGAATCAAACCCAGAAGAAGAGAAGAAAGGTAACCAATGCTCAGCCCAACACCAAGCTGCGTGATAGCTTCCATGTACAAAAACCAATGGTGGATTTTCACTCTCGCTTAATCTTCTTCTTCTCTCGTCTTTCTCTTTTCTCTGCTCGATTACCTCCATTTTTAGACCAGAGGGAAGCTTGTGGAAAAGACGATTCTGCCCCTTTTTCAGCTCGTATTGAATCGCTGTTTTAGGGGGATTGTTGAGAGCCGCCATGGGCTTGATTGTCATTTTGAACGAGGAAAGGCATGGCAACGAGGCAAGTGAAGGAGAGAAAGAAGCCATTCGCGTGAAGCTCGAGCTGCTCCGGAGAAGAGAGAGAGCTCTGAAGAGTGATGAAGTATCGTTTTCGGTTATCTGCAGCTGAAAAACATCAAACCGAACCAAAACAAAACAAAATGTTTAATCCGAAATAATCAAAGCTGTAAACCGGAACTCTGTACCAGTTCATAAATTTCCTTTAGATTCCGGCCAATTTTTATTGGGCTTTGCGAAAGCCCAACAGAAAATTTGTGTTCTCCGTCTCTCTCGATCTCGATAGATCGCTCGACTTCAGCTTCGGGACCTTCGGTTCCTTGACGAAGAAGACGAAAAATTCTTCTTCGATCACAGAAAGACGCAAATTCTTCTTCAGTGAGAGCGGTTTTAGATTCTGAGCTCGAGTTCTTAGTGGAAGGATTTCGGATTTATCAGTAATTTTAAATTTCCACTGGATTTAAGCACCAAGTGATTCCCCGGAAGTTAGGCTAAATGATGTCGCCGAAGCAAATCTCCGACGATCGGGGATCTCCACATTTCAGGTTAGCTTCATACCGGAAGTGTCGATTTAATTTCTCTGTTGTGCTTTCTTCTTTGCTAATTTCATTGTGTTAGAAATGGAAGAATACATGTTTTCGAAACAAAGTTTCTTCTTAACTGCGATGGAATTGATTCAAATTGCGATGAAATATGTACTGTATCTTGGATTTATGTTTTGAGAAATCGCATTTCCTCGATTTTGCTGAAGTTAATGCAGCTACACGATTAGGTTGAATCACTGATTTGAGTCGTCATATTCGCTAGCTTAAGCTTCTAGTTCACTATGTTGTGACTCAACACTATGGAATCTAGTGAATCACAGAGGAAACTGATTTTTCTTTTGCAATACAGAAGTTCAAGATTGTGAGTAAATTAGTTTCTGTTTGGTATTTTATGGTCATTGCAAGTAGCTTTTAGATTGATTCAAATTGGGATGAAATGTGTATTGTATAGCTTGGATTCATTTTCGTCGTTTTATTATCACTTCGAATTGGAAATCGCATTTTCCTCCATCTTGATGAAGCTAATGCAACAACATTATTAGGTTGATACACTCACTGATTTGAGTTCTCATATTCCCTATCTTTATCTTTTGGTTCACTGTGTTTTGATTCAATGCGATGGTGAATAGAGCTTTCTATTTTTCTTTCGTAATGTGATAAAAAAAAGTTCAAGATTTCGGGTTAATTAGTTTCTGGTTTGGTATGTTATGGTCATTGCAAGTAGTTAGGTACAGAAATTATACATTTTTCTTGGCTCACTGAAACCGGGTTCTTGTATTTTGAAGTCATGTGTTTGTTTGCTCTTTAATTTGCAGGCATATGCCTTTCCAGATACTCCATCTCACTGGGAACTTCTTTAGGATATGGTCAGTTTACTCTATGTACCGCTACTTGCATCAGACAGGAGCGCCTGTCGTTCTCTTTCTCTTCTGCTGTCTGGTGCCGTCATCCATCATCTTCTTGATTATTCAGAAACCATGGAAAGGAAGGGCACTTTCCAATCAACAGGTTTAATTAGTCATATCCGATTCGATACATATAAAATGGGAGAGTTTGGACTAAATTATTCCTTTTCTGTTTTAGCTATTAATTTCCTGGACGTCTTTGTTTCTGATCAGATTGTACCTTCTCTTATCAACGGAGTCATCACAGCTCTTTACTTCATCTTGTGGGGAAAGGGTCTTAAATCTTGTGGACCGCTTAGGTACTCATAGTTACTAAGCATTCATATAACCATGGATTAGCCTCTGTTCAAGATTGTGCCACTTTAGTAGGGAAGTTGAAAGTTTACCTCTGAGCAAGATTGTGCCACTTTAGTAATTCGGCTCAGTGTGTATCAAAATTATGCAATTTGCCCCATTTCTGACGTATGATCAGAAACTTTTTCTTCATTGAAATTCCGATCCTCCGTGGTAATTTTCTTTGTATATAATTGGCAGAGCTATCTTGTCAGAGTACTCTGGTGCTGTTCTTGGAGTACTTTCTGGAGTATTATATGGACGTAGAGGCCATGTGTGGAAAAAGGTATTCATCTGAATGTTTCTGATTTAACATTTGTCACTTACAAATGACCGCTAGTCAATGTAACCAGTTAACTAGCACGGTTTACAGAGATACATAGTGTTGTTGTTTATACCCACGCCATGAATATTAGCTCACTTGTCTCGCAGACAAACAATAGAGCTGCTGAATAGCTTTTAGCATTTTATGATGTTTCTTTTGGCTAATCCATGTACTTATATTGCTTGCATTATAGTTAGTGATATATTGTTCACTGTGAAAGATCAAAGTAATGTTTGTATATCAATAAGAATGATTATTCGATGACTAGGACAAAGTTTATCTCATATTTCCAATAAAATGTCAGGTTGGTGGCCTTATCGCAATGCTCGTAGCTCTGTTTTTCTTGTCTCAAGGATGGGCGACATCATCTCTCTCCCCGTTTTATATCCTTTTTACGCAAGTTCCTTCTCTTTTGTCTACATATAGTTTTCTCGCTCTCTATCTCTCTACATTTAGAACTGTCTATGGATAGTTTACTCATTGATTTGTTGAACTTAACAACAAACTACCATCAAAAGATACTACTGAGACGAAAGAGGAAGAAGTAGTAACAGAACAAGCACTAGGTCTGATGGGAATGCTGATACCAGTGTTTGCTGGAATCTTATCAGCATTAAGGCGAGTTATTGCCCGTCGCGTCTCTCTTAAGGTACTACTCTCAGGCTCTCTCTATTGCGCCAGTCCTTTTTCCTCTCATTTCTGATTCTCTGCTTTCACAGAACCAGCAGAAGAAACGACTCCATGCGATAACCATCACTTCTGCAACCTGTTTCTTGTTTCCTCTGGCCATGTGGGACCTTGTCATGGTAAGTACGTGATGCAACTTGTTTTGCAGTGTGACGTAATAACATATGAAAGATGGCGTCTTCACTAATATCAAAATTTGCTTCAGGGGTCATCATCATCTGAGAAAACAACGGAGTTGCCATTTTCTGCGTGGGCTTTCCTCAGCACCATTGTCTTCGGGATCATCCTAATCTTCTATGTTGACAACATCGCAGAAGAGAGGTTCCTTAAAGCTTTTTCCCTTTTATTATCTTTGCATTTTTATTGACAGAGATGGTTTATAATTTATATAAATATTATGTTTGTTTTTGCAGATTGCATATGGTTTTTTCTTCCCCGAGGCATTTGATGGTAGCAGGTGCATGCATAATCGTCATGGAGATTGCATACGAGATGGATTTTTCTCTTCCCGGTTTCATTGTCTGTTGCTTAGTATTAGGGTTTGGGATATTCGAGGCAACATCTCTAGAACGCAGCAAAAAAGACTCGTCGATTAAATCAGAAGACCCATCAAACGGAATCCTTGGTAATGACTTTGATACTTCTCCGATTCTTCCAATTTAGGTGTTAGGTGCCACCAAAATTCTCACCATATACTAACGAGCGTCGTAGTACTGTTGAAATGTGTTTGTTCTTGAGACGATGTAAATCTTTTTATTTGTTGTTACTCATACCTTCTTTTTGCTTTTTACTTGGTTAAGAAGCATATACAATTTCATTGAATAGATTTACTGATATTTTTGGAAGCAAGAGTCGTTTTTTTGCTTTGTCATAGACTTCGGATTCAGTTAAGATTAAGTTCGGTTTATTCTTCAAAAAGTTTGGTTTTCTTTCTTTTTCTTTTTCCTCCTTTGTGCATTGGTGTACACGTAGCCTAAAGAATCACACGAAATAGTGAAATACATTAAACGCAAAACTTAAGAAACGCTCGAGCACCATTAATTAATGCTTGATTTTCTCTTAAAAACTTTCGTTAAACTCTTTTCATCTAATCGCTTTAATTTTCCCTTAATTTTTGTGTTCGATTCTTTTCTTTTTTGTTTTTTTATCTGTTGAAATTCGTATTCGATTCTTTGCTCCCATTTTTTTTTTGCTGTTTCCTTATTCTTGTGCTCAATTCGTTGTTCTCAGCATTATAGTTTTTGGATCTCTTTTGGGAAAAAAACTCAAAGTCGTTGGAGACTCGTACGTGTACACACTACAACTAATTTATCTATGTTGACACAATTGAAAACGCGTTTTTATGTACGCGAGATATTAACTGTTTTGATCCTATAATTAATATTAATTCATTATAATATTTGAATACAAAATATAGGAGAGAAAAACCGTTTGGATACAAGAATGAAAAAGAAAAAACGGTTTGGATACAAGAATAATAAATTAAAACAAACCGACAAATGGTTCAGTCAAACCAGAAATCGAATCTATTAATTGATCGGGTCGAAAACTTAATACAAACCGACAAATGGTTCAGTCAAATCAGAAATCGAATTTGTTAATTGATCGGTGTGCCAAAACAAGACTGAAAATATATAAACGTAACCCCGCGCAATCAAATCAGAAATCAAAACCATTAATTGATCGGATAACAAAATTAAACTAAACTGAAAAAAAATAAAAAATAAATAACTTTGCGCAGGTCGGCTACTAGTATTATATATACGAAGAATGTTAACACTAATGTTAATGTTAAAAATGTATGAATGCACGTGGATGCCATGAAGAAAGCTCGAGTAACCTCGGTAAAGGAGAGGAAACTCGAAGGGATCATTTGAGAAACGCGAGATTAACCGCAAAAGCTCGAATGAACGTGTACAAAGAGAGCATGAGATCTCTGTCTAAACTTAAGAAATCGATGGTGATGATGAAGTCGATGAGAAAGATTGAAGAGACGCAAGAAGATCATAGAAATGTTATTGTTAAGGTTGATGAGAAGAAAAAGGAGGAGAAAGATGAAGAAGGCGCGATCATGGAGAAAATGGATGATAAGACGGAAATGCCTCTTTCAGGGTGGGTTGAGGAGTGGCCGCAAACGTTAACTTATGAAGAGGAGTGGACGTGGTTTGCGTTTGCGTTCGGGTGGGGAAGGTGGCGGCGTTATGACGCGGTGATGAGTGGTGAGAGGTTGTTTAACTAAATATTGTAATCAAGGCTTTTTGTTACAATTTTTTTTTGGGTGGTGCTACTATATAGACTAGGATTCGAACCCCGGGATCGGATTTCGCGAGGGCAAAATATTGTATATCTAATTAAAAGTTGAACATCCAAATTTTTTTATTATATATTTTAGACTATTAAAAATTAGTTAGAAATGAAAAGATACAAAAAGCATGATAAAGTGATACACCATTTATAATATTTTCTAGGATTATTAATTAGATTATGCAAGATTTCTAAATGTACATTCATATTAGTTCGAACAAGAGAAACAAGTGAAAGTAATAGAAATCAGGAACATTTATGAACATTCACGGAAGTGAAGAAGAAGTAGATATGGACGTTGTTGATCACAATTCCCTGAGCTCTAAATGCCATGGTTTCATAATCAAAAAATTTGCAACGAGATGATTACATGCACAATTGATTTAGTGTAGTCGAGAGTGGTGTTTCTTTCATTGCTTTGCTTCATGCTACTACTCATCTCTTTCTAATAAATCAACTCTAAGAATATCCTCATAACTCTTGAATTCTTAATTTTATATGATTGCTTAACATTCGAAGAGAATATAACTCGTCATAAAAAAAACTTGAAGATTATATGTTCTCTCATCGAATTGCCATTTTTGTTTGCCTAAATTTTCTTAAGACTTTTCTCTGGTTCGCATTTGCCATTTGGTACTTGTAGGCATATATCATCAGATATATGTTCTCTTTGCAAGCTGAGAAATTATACTGGTCCAATCAATACAACAGGTATAGCCAATATCGGCTATATAATAACAAATATAATCTTTCATACCGAAATGATTTGGTATGACATTTGAAATACAAATTGAACAATGTTACTAATACAACAGGTTTTCTTTCCTCAGCTTCACCATGACACCATCTAATATAGAAGGATCTAGAAGGTCCATCACATCAATAAGAATATTATAAATATTATTATAGAGATTTGTATTTATGTTAATGTAATTCTATTAGATATAGATAATTAGGTTAATTCAATCCCTATATAAATGTAGGCTACAATATAATACTCTAATTCAATCCCAACTTTAAACTCTCATAAATCTAGTATCTAAAAATGTAGAAATCGAAAATTCTTCTGTTTCCTCGGATTTAACAGATTTCTTTGTGGATTTAAAAGTTTTTATCAAAAAAAAAAATGGATTTAACAGAGATGCAATTTTGACTCTCTGTGTTGATGTGACGAGATACATTATATATGGAATTCAAAGGGAATTTATTCTTTATATTTGGTGGGGGTACACGTGAAGAAAAAACCAAAAACAGATCCAATATTACGCAAAGAAAGTTCACCATTCTTCAGTTTATCTCATTCGGGATTTCTCAAAGAATACACACAGAAAAATAGCTGTCTCATGTATATAATTTCGTTCCTCACTTAACAATAGACTAACAATATCACATTAATTAATTATATTTTTAGGATAAAAAACAATATCACATTAACATTAATTAGTTAGTTTCTTGCTGAAGCCTGTCTGCTCAAGCATACACGATCAGGATTTTCCTGTTTCGAGAGTTCGGCAATGAGACCCGCATTACCACGAATAGTGATAAGTATTTTGAATTCAAATGGATTTTATTAACTTCGGAGTACATGTCTAAGAAACAAGTGAAAACCAAAACAAACATAACAAAAGTCTGAGAACAAAAAAAGGGAAAAAATGAAGATCCTTTAACAGAAAAAAAAAAAAAATACGCAAGGAAATTTCATCATGGTGATGACATTTCCTATTTATCAAAAGTGCTATGGGTTAAACAATACAAAGAACAAACAGTAAGCGTACTCCAGTTGTAGTATACCGAACTTGGGCAACGGCGGCGACATATACTGCAAAATGGTCGAGTGTTGCTACCGTTGCGAACAACTCTAACATCGGTAGAAGCATATCTCATCGTGCAACCAGGCTTCATATAAGCAGATGACCCAAATACGCATTTACGGTGGATAGCTACACAACATTTGTTGCATGTGTAAAACCATTCTGTCGCATCTACTTTTTTCTCACATACTTCACACCAGTATATATCATATTTTTCTACTTTGTAGCAGAGGGAGAGAAGGTGCTCATCATATTTGTAGTATAACTCATCCGGAATTGTAGCACATGTGTAACACATAGCAAAATCGCATAGAGTACACTTGAGATAAGATCCACAACGTTTTTCCTCGCAGCAACCCTTGCAGAGAATTGTTCCATCGTTTTCATGGGATGTGAAGATGAATATGGGATGCTCATGACTTTTATGGGTGAAATATTCAGGAACTAAAATGCAGCAAAGATCTAGCAAGAAAGACTCGCAATCCTTATCTTTGCACTTGTACGTGAATCCACTGGACAGACGGTAGCAAGTTGAACATCTCATGGATCTGGTATTGTTCTTTGCGAGAGAGGCGTCTAGGAAAAGAGTATGACTATGTAACGAATGATCCAATTTCCGAGGAAGACCAGCACATATCTCGTGTAGAAAGAAATCACACTGCTTGCAATTGTAGAAATCTTGAGAGTGGATAGGAAGGATGCACGCCTGGCATTGCTTCTCCATGTCTCGAACCTTGTCGTATTTCTCGAGTTTCAGATAATGCTGGTGAGCGAAATGTTGTATCAAACCATCACCTACCTTCTTAAATGATAAGAAATCTTCAATGTTATCGGGTTCTTCCGGTTCCCATTCAAGTTCCTTCCCGCCCCACACATTCTTATGCGTTGCACACTTTGAATGGGCTACGTAAGAGCAGTCATCATGATCGCAGGAATATTGGCCATACTTGACATCAACTGTTTTGTAGCAGATTCGACATAATAAAGTTGCTGGCGGGAGATAAGGGCCGTGAGAGAGACGATGTGGATGACGTGTGATCTTTATGATGCGTGGCAAGTCGGTGCAACTTAGGTGGACCATGTAATTGCATTGGAAACAAGTATAAATAGGCTCCTTATTGATCAAACCACAAGCATCACATGCAACGTGAATTGGCCGGGGGAAGAGTGAGAGTGAATGGTGATGAGATTTTGGGTTTGGGATAGTGAGAAGTGGAACAGGTTTCAAACAAGGGAAATCCAAGCAAAAGTTACAGATAGAACAACGATAGAAGGTTTTGCCAAGATCTTTTCCGCAACAATTGCATTGATCAAATACGGTATCAAGTTTGGATGGAATAATGTCATAGTGGTACATACCAGGATCGGAAGAGGATTCGGATGGCGTGGAATGAGATTGGATCCCGGCTTCAACACTTCGAGAGGTGAGAGTAAGAGGATGTTGGAGGTGATAAGAGTGCCTTATCTTCCTCGGAAACTGATAACATTCGCGGTGGAACCCCACACCGCAGGTGGCGCAATAGTAATGGAAATCGACTGATTCCCACCTGACTAACGTTTTATTGCAAGAAAAGCAACCGCCGGGAAAGTTTAGTCCGGATTGACGGGAGAGAGTGTGAGGATGAGCTGGATGAGACATAAGGCATCTAGGCCTTTCTTCTTCATCCATTTCTAGACTCAAATTGGTTGTCAATTATCTAAATGCACCCCTTCCTAGTTCCTACCCTTCTTTATATTGGTACTATATTAAAATAAACTCTTTTTCTTCATTTCCACCCGTCTCTTTCCAAACCAAACATTAGGAAGGAGAGAAAGAGAAATTGTCTGATCAGTTTTTAAGACGAGTTTGCCTTACTCTTTGGGACTTTTCTTTCTTTTTTTTTATTCAGGAGTAAGTGAAATTAAAACGGAAACTCTGCTTAATTCTCCATAACCATCAGAAATGTGAGAGTAAATGGTTTGGTGGGTCTCAAGAGTATAAATAAGGATTGGTCTTACACTTGTAGTTGTAAGTCGTCTCCACTTGTAGTTATAAATATAATAAGACCTTCGGAACTCGTCTTATTTATACTTGTAACTCGTCTCGACTTCCTGACAGAACTGAATAGAAAAAGACCACGTCGCAACTCTCAACAACCATTGACTTTTGATATTCATAAATCACAACTAGGTATTATAAAAAAGACCAAGCCTTAATTATACGTGTAGGTTGTCGTCATGTCGTGAATTACTTCAAGAATTGAATAGAAAATATAGAAGCACGTAGCAGTTCACGAATCACAACCATTGACTTTTGATATTTCGTGATATCATAATGACTATTGGAGCATCTCCATTTGATGAGATACCCCTAGGAGGCTAGGAGTTTTCAGAAAAAAAAATTGTTATTTTACGTAAGTTATATTCTGTAATTAAATTTCAATTTTTTTTAAAGAAGATTAAACCAATAGACAAGTGTTCTGTGATTTCGGATTCTTATAGATATCTCAAAGGTTCTCATTTGAAAACACCAAACTACTCTCTCATATCTTCTTTTAAAACCCTAAATTTTTTTTTTTTTATGAGAACCTTTGTAGAAAACTCCTCGGATGTTCTTGGTCTGTGTTGTAGAAATAAATTAAACCGTTGAATGAATAAAAATATCAGACAACGTCGCAGCTCGCAGCCATTGACTTTTGGTCCCTGTGCTTCGACACTATCTTTTGGGATCTTTTTTTTTTTTTTGGCATCAATCTTTTGGGATTTAATTTTACAAAATTAATTATCTGATTAACGGACATAATAGACCACACAGACTGAAAATGATCCATGATAAAGCCAATGACCACATAGTCTGTACTAAGCCTATGGCATGAACGGAAAAATAGACAATATCTTCTCTTAATAGATTTCTTGAAGTTTCGAAGCCATAATTTTTACTTATTCTAAATTATAGAGAGAGAAAAAAAAAATGGAAGTACACAATTAAATTTTGAAGGTTATACCTTATTATATAGGGTTTGGTAAGACATATAAGACATATTATCCGTCAACACTATGCTCAGCGCCGATACCGTTCTCGCTCCTTTGTCCTCGCTGCACCGTGCTCACGACCACTGACCGCCAGAGCAATCAACATCGTTATCAATCCACAGCCAAACTTGTAGAAGCCGAAGTTGTAGATATTTATGGAAGTCGTAAGCGTGAGTTTCAGAGGAAACTGGCAATCGTGGAGGTGATAGGTCCCGGCGGCTATGATTTGGGGACGGTTCTTTGTTGGAACCCTAATTTGTCTTTCCAAGAGTCCGGTTTACTCTGTTTTTTTTAATTCCAATTTAACTTGTAAACCATTGTAATGCCCGGTTTGGTATGATTTAATGAATATTATTAATAAAAAAATTTCGATTTTTGTAAATTATTAATTAATTTAATTATATTGAAATTTTTTTCGTTTTTTTTTTATTGTATTTTTGAATAGCCACAATTATATATGTCACTATTTGTGTCAAAATTAAGTATTTAAAAAAATCACAAAAGCTATGATATAGTTTGTGGCAAATTGTAACAAATTTAGATACAATCAAATGTTCAGTCTATTCGTGGCTATTAGTCACAAATTTATTCGTGGCTATGTTGTGGCGAGATAGCTACGAAAAGCAATGGCTAGTGGATAGCTACAGAAAGCTACGGATTTGAATTGTGTCATGTCGTGTCTATCGTCAAAATAGCCACAAAATATGAACTATAGCTACAACTGAATTTGTGGCTATTTACAGTTTTTCTTGTAGTGTTAGTATTAGGGTTCGGAATATTCGAGGCAACATCTCTAGAACGCAGCAAAAAAGACACTTCGATTAAATCAGAAGATCCATCAAACGGGAATCCCTGGTAATGATTTTGATACTTCTCCAATTCTTCCAATTTAGGTGTTAGGTGTCTCCAAATTTCTCACTATACTAACGAGCGTCGTAGTACTGTTGAAATGTGTTTTTGTACTTGACGATGTACATATTTTTATTTGTTGTTACTCATACCTTCATTTTCCTTTTCACTTGGTTAAGTAGCATATACAATTTCATCGAATAGATTTACTGTTATTTTTGAACGCAAGAGTCATTTCTTTGCTTTGTCATAGACTTCGGATTCGGTTTATTCTTCAAAAAGTTTGGTTTTGGTTGATTCGGTTTGGTATTGTTTTTTTTTTTTTACTTCAACAAGAAGCAAAACAAAAAATCTTATGACCTTCGGAAGAAAACGTCAAACGATTACGTGGGCAAAAGTAGGTCCCACTTTATGCATGGGTGTACACGTACCCTAAAGAATCACACGAAATACATTTACACAATAGAAACGCCCGAGCACCATTAATTAATGCTTGATTTTCTCTTAACAACTTTCGTTATATATATATGAATTAAAAACTTCACGTTTATCCCTTTTTCATCTAATAGCTTTAATTTTTGTGTTGGATTCTTTATTTTGTTTTTTATGTTGAAATTCGTATTCGATTCTTTCCTATCATTTATTGTTTTCACTTTCTTTCTCCAGATTTTTGTGCTCAATCCGTTGCTCTCACCATTATATTTTTTGGAGCTCTTTTGGAAAACAACTTCAAAGTCGTTGGAGACTCATACGTGTACACACAACTAATCTATCTATGTTGACAAATTTGAATACGCGTTTAATCTACGCGGGATATTAACTAGTTTGATCCCTATTACGCAAGAGTTATAAAACACTAATGTTAATGTTAAAAATGTATGAATATATGCACGTGGATACCATGAAGAAAGCTCGAGTAACCTCGGTCTATGAAGGTAAAGAGAGAAATAGATATTCAAGCAAAGGAGAGGAAACTCGAAGGGATCATTCGAGAAACGCGAGATTAACCGCAAAAGCTCGAATGAACATTCACAAAGAGAGAATGAGATCTCTGTCTAAACATAAGAAATCGATGGTGATGATGAAGTCGATGAGAAAGATTGAAGAGACACAAAAAGATCATAGAAATGTTATTGCTAGGGTTGCTGAGAAGAAAAAGGATGCGAAGGATGAAGGCGTGATCATGGGAAATATGGATGAGAAGACGGAAACGCCCTTTTCAGGATGGGTCGAGGAGTGGCCGCAAACGTTAACCTATGAAGAGGAGTGGACGTGGTTTGGGTTTGCGTTCGGATGGGGAAGGTGGTGGCGTTATGACGCGGTAATGAGTGGTGAGAGGTTGTTTAACTAAATATTGTAATCAAGTGCTGTTGTTACAATTTAATTTTGGTTGGTGCTACTATCTATATACAGATTATAGTTGAAAGAAGATAATGAAACCTTAATTTATTTTAGAAAGTTCAGTGAAATTTCATATATGTATTTGGTCCAAAAACCTTAATTCGGTTCTCATAATAGATTTTAAGAATTTTAATTTCAATTTTCTTTAGTGTTCCAAAAAATTTCAGTAAAATCTTAATATCTCAGTTCATTCCCAATCTGTGTGGTGTCTTCGTTGAATCTAGAAAATTTTCATTGGCTTTATCTTGAAAAAGATTCACCAAAAGACCGAACCAAACCCACTATCTCTTTCACGTCAAGCAAATGCGAAAACAATCAAAGTGTAACATAAACTAGCCGCTGGGACAAGTAAGGAACGAGCTACCGTTGGTGCCATATAAGGTAAGGCATATTGGAGCTTTTCTGTAATATCTTTGACCATTTGGGAACGTTCGGAAAATTTTCCATTAACTCATGACCCACTTAAGAAATATCTGGATCATGCTTTAATGATAGTTTGATGGAGCTGTTCCGCGAATCCAAGAAAGGAAAGTGCATTGTAATGAGATAGCTAGTAATGGATCCATGACAAATGATGGACCATCTTTGGCGGATTAACGGGCCACCCTAGATGGGCTGTGAGTTGATGAAATTGATGCAAAAACGTGAGTGATGGTGGTAAATCAGTTAGAACTTGGGGAATTTGGAGTGCAAGGATCAAATTTGTCCGCTACGTGAATTGGAACGTTGATATTGGTGAGCATGTTCTATGGTCTGAACTTACCAAGAATCAGTAACTTTTGATTATATTGAGCAACAAAATGTATGGATGAATGCGGTTTCATAATAAAATTAATAAAAATATTTTTTTTAAATTACATAATATTTTTAAATTATAATGGGATGAGGATCATTGGACTGTAAAGGTAGGTGCCGCTTAGTAAATGGCCGCTCACTAGTCTTCTTAGTGAACCTATCAGTGTACGGATTGTAAAATGGTTAAGGCACGTTCAATAGTACAGTGTACATTTTTGAATTTTTGTCGTCGTTATATATACAAAACAACTACATTCTGGTTCGAACTAAACAGTGTTCGATTTCAGTTTAGTTTATATCTTGAAATTTTAAACCAAAAAAGCCTGTAACTTCAAAGAGTTTCCGTAACTCAACTGTTGAATTTTAAGGGGTCAATAGGGTCGATGAACTTAAACGTTAAATATTACTACTCTAATAGAATATATATGACACATGGTTCTCATGGATATTAAAGATCATTAAGAAAATTATAGAAGGAAACTTTTATTCTTATCCACAAGCTTATCTTCTGTATGGCACCGTCCACAAATGTGTCTATCACAGATTTCAAGTGGACCATCCTTTCCTTCGAAATTTTTGTGTGAGTGAGATTTTGTACATACATATGTTTCATTCTTTCTAAAAAGAAAATTCCTTTTATATTATAAACACGTTGAGTTAACATTTCCCTCTAAAACAATTGACAACTATGAATAGAGATCCATATGTCATTATTATCTAGTAGCTAGCTAGTAAATGTTAATTTACCAATAATATTTTAGTATATATGCATAAAGTATCTCAGAAAACTCCACGTTAAGAAGTGTGAAACATCAGATGATGACTATTTGTGAAATGATTGAAAGATATAATAAATTTACATATACAGTATAAACCCGTATATGATAGTCTAGTAGTGTGACATCCAAAATTGATATGATCAATGATTCTTATTTAATCTTTCATAAACCCGTTTTTTGTTTTATATAAACCAATTAACTTAATATGAAACTAAGTTCTGTAGGTGACAATGTTCTGATCATATTCTAAAAACTATATTACCACTAACACTATCCCACCCTAATTCTATTAAGTTTAAGGTTTTTTTTTATCTGTTCTCTTATCCTAATAAAGTTTCAAAACCTATGAACGATAGGAAAATAACCAAGAAGAAGAAGGGATATAGAAATTACATATTCATAAATCAGACATTTGACCGATAGACAATGTCTCAGAAACAGAAAGGAAAAAAACATACAATTGGAAACGAAAATAGCAGAGATAATTATATGAATGTTTTAGAAATGGAGTTAAGCACCGGAGTTGGTGAAGCTTGGGGGCTTGTAGGCGATGAAACTGATGCACTGGACTTGACGGTTGTTGTCGAATCCGATGATCCTGATGAAGGCTTCAGGGTACTCCTTCTTGCACTCTTGCACTTCCTTCAACACTTGCGCAGAGTCAGTGCATCCGAACAATGGAAGCTTCCACATTGTCCAGTAACGTCCATCGTAGTATCCTGGCGTGTTTCCGTGCTCACGGTACACAAATCCGTGCTATATATACACACATGAGAAAACCACACGATATTAGGATTCACATGCAAGAGATTAATAAAGGATGATTAAGAAATGTTTTTTTTTTACCTCCAACTCGAATTCGACACAAGGAATCCACTTGTTGCGGAGAAGGTAGTCAACTTCCTTAGCCAATTCGACGTCGGTAAGGTCGGGAAGGTAAGAGAGAGTCTCGAACTTCTTCTTTCCAACTGGTGGCCACACCTATAGATCCCATTTCCAGTAGATTGATTACACATTTTTATCGATCCAAGGATATATCAATATATGGGCCGATTCGAAATGTTCTACTAAACATATGCTTATTGAATTACTAGAACATTCTAGACCGAAACTCCTACATTACCAGCCTAGGACGGACCAGAGCATTTAATTGTCCCAAGCGTTAACTCTTTTTATTTACCAACTAGAAATTTCAATTTCTTTTTTTTCTTTTTTTTTTTTGAATCAGGATCATGTTCATGAATGCATCGGTTGCAAATGATTAAAGACGATTACCTGCATGCAGTTAACTCTTCCTCCGTTGCTTGCGATGGAAGTAATGTCGTTGTTGGCCTTGCGGGTGACAGGGAATGCAGCGGATGACTTCAAGCCGGTGAATGGAGCGACCATGGTGGCTTGAGCCGGTGAGGTAACCACAGCGGCGGAGGAGAGCATAGAGGAAGCCATTACTAACTTCTTTTTCTTCTTCTACTCTTTTCTCTTAACTTACTTGTTTGTCTATCACTTTGGTCATCTATATATAGTGGGAACGGCAAGAGGCAAAAAGACCTAATGATCAAAGGGTCCAGAATTCATGATAACGTCGTTAACTGCCACAGGATTAAGGAAAGGTGTTGACACCCTTATCGATACGGACCACTATGATAAGGCCACGTGGCACAAAACCCCATTATCTTATCTTTTTCTTGTAAGGAAATGATCAGTGAATGTGTATGGTCACTGGTCTCTCAACTTGAGCCTATGCGTTTTGGCTCCTTCCTTTTGGGAGGAAAGAAATCTGACGCATACCTCCTACACTTTAATGTTTTTGGACCTTATGTTTAATTTTGGCTTAATTTTACACTTTAAAGTGGGAGCCACAGACAAATGTTTCATCTAGCTTCCCTGTGGTTGGAGCCAGAGTTGAAATATCCAATAGGGCTATTGAAAGCACCCAACAAACAAGAGACTGGAACGTGTCTGATTTTATGTTTTGATGTTTGGGTCTTGGGCCATTTTGAAATGAGCTCATGGAAATATAAAAAAAAAATTATTTGTGTATAGTTTTCTAAGATTTTTCTTCAACACTAAAAATTTAGAAAATGCTCATTTCATCGCAATATTGGGCCCAACAGATTAGAAGAAATGATACATTTTGGAGCTAACAAAGTCTCCTTCGTAATTGCCAAAGGTCTCACACGAGACAGTAGCTCTCTTCCTTAAAATGCCAATGAAGGTCCACGTACAAAGTTTTCAATCTGGAAGTCACTCCTTAAATTAGATGCAAAACACTGCGGAAGTCAGAATAATTTACTCAGCTATATGATTAGGCTCGACGAAAAAATAAATCAATTAGGCTTTCGAAAAATACATTTACTCAGTAGTCAGTAATGGAACTCCTAATTTTTTATTTTGTCAAAGCCCAGCACAGATAAATATCCTACATTTTGTGATTATAAAGCCCATTATTAGAAAATTATCAAACCAAAATGCTGAAGCTTTCAAATTTTTTTTTTTTTTTTTGGAACATATGAAAGCTTTCAAGTTTCAAATAGATTGATCAGGACCCTGAATTACACTTGTAGGTTGTATACATTATAATGAAGATTATTGATGTCCGATTAGTTACTGATACCCCATACGGATGTTCATATATTGCTTGAAGTTCGTGTTCAAGTCTCACAATGCACGCATATTATCTAGTGTAGCCAACAAAATAAGAGTGATTCCAAATTATTTTCAGTAAAAAGGAAAAAAACAAAATCTTATAGATATTCAAATTTCGGACCAGGCTCAAAACTACTTTGTGGGATGATTTTTACTTCAGCAGCCTAAAACCCTATGAAATATATGGTTTAGACTCCTCGATCTCAAGTTATTATATATTAAAGAATAAACTCTTTTCATGTTTATTCCTTACATAGTTGGATATAATTGTAACGTCTCGGTTTGTGATAAATGAGGATAGGTTTAAGAGAATTGATTTGGCTACCTATGTCAATAAAATGCACTTACTTTTTCGGTCAAAGGCCCATAAGTAACTCCAGAGTTAAGCGTGCTTGGGTTGGAGTAGTGGAAGGATGGATGACATTCCGAGAAATGGTCTGCGGAACCGTGTGAGTGAGGTCAAAACACGGGAAAGGGTCGGGTGTTGATTGCAGGGACAGTAAATAAGTCGGTAGAGCCTCTCAAAAATAACAAACCGACCGTCGGACAGGATGGGGTCCACGGGCCGAGAGAGGGCGTGGGTGACTCACCGAGATGGGCGGTCGGGGCATTATAATTTGGTATCAGCGCCAAACCCAGACGAGAGTGTGGAGTCAAGTTGAGTGGCCTTGACTCACACCGTCATGGGGTGACGATCCAGGTGCGCAACGAGGACGTTGCGCACAGTGAGTGGGGGTGAATTGTAACATTCCGGTTTGTGATAAATGAGGATAGGATTAAGAGAATTGATTTGGCTAACTATGTCAACAAAGTGCACTTACCTTTTCGATCAAAGGCTCATAAGTAACTCCAGAGTTAAACGTGCTTGGGCTGGAGTAGTGGAATGATGGGTGACCTTCCGGGAAGTGGTCTGCGGAACCGTGTGAGTGATATCAAAACACGGGAAAGGGTCGGGTGTTGATTGCAGGGACAGTAAATAAGTCGGTAAAGCCTCTCAAAAATAACAAACAAACCGTCGGACAGAATGGGGTCCACGGGCCGAGAGAGGGTGTGGGTAACTCACCGGGATGGGTGGTCGGGCGTTATAATAAATCATCTAGTTTGTTTGTTTTTTGTTTATGATCATCTTATAACATTTGGATGGTACTAAGATTTTGTGTTTCTCTAAACTCCATTCATCTTGGATATTTCTTATATATTGGACATTATCTTATCTTGGATATTGATCATATCAAATATAGGAAAAAACAATATTATTTCACATTTCCACCAAATCTTATATGATCTCGAAGATTTTTTTATCTTTTGATAGTGGAGGGATCTTTGTTTATCTTCGTCAAACAAGATACAGCCAGCATCACTGTTTAATTTAGAGATACACGCGTGTGCATGTTATATAGAATAACTATTTACATTTTTTTAGATAGTTTATATTATAGTGTATATTATATATACAAGAACAATATACTCTCATATATATAAATTTGCACTCACTCGAAACAAGTAGTTGATTATATTATAGATCTAAATGAAAATTACTTTCTTCAATCTCACGACAACGAATAACTGATTTGCATCCGATTGATTGCGTTACGGAAAAATTAAACAAAATCTTTCTTTTGGGTTTGTTTTTAATTTACATCAGTTGTTCAACAATCCATTATTTATTGGAATGTATATCTTAAATTATGACGATATGTTTTTTTGACTTGTCAGTTCAAAAAAACAGCACTTGATTTTGTCTAGAACTATTCGGACATGACATTCACTACCAAAACGTCATTAAGAATTATAACAGTAAAAATATTTCTCCATGTTAATAAAAATACATAATTTCGTACATTCACTGGAATATAATATGCGATAGTGGAACGTAAGTACCAACATTTACATTTACATTTATTTTTTATCAAAAAAAGAAACAAAATATTTACATTTATATGTTTTATTGTTATAATCATCATTTATAAAATCAAATTTTGAATGAAAACATAGAAGGCAAACACAAATGTACAAAAGCAATAATGAGCATAGACATGAACGAGTTTTTCTTTAACAGAAAAAAAAACGAACGAGTTTTTCTGCTTTTGATTTTCGTTAATTTATGAAAGAGTTTTTTTCTTAAGTTTTTTTCTGCTATGTGTTTTTTTTCTACATATGTCACATAGCATATAATATTAAAAAATACAAATATTTTTTTCTTCCTCCATGCAATCCGATATTAAAATCTAATAAATAATTTTAAAAAGACAAGATTAATATATGTAGCCAAATAGTTTGTGTTATTAATGTAATTAATCATCACCAGAATTTAAATCAATATAATACCAAAAAGTGTATATATTGCTAATTCTATTTTTATATTCGGAATCAATTTCAAGGATTACTTCTACCCCATTATATTAACCTAAAAAATATCAAGAATCATAGTCATTGTAAGTGACTAAGTGCAATGGCTGCCACCAAACTTAACCAACGAAAATAAAAGACGAACACCTTTTCCCCCATCCCTAATCATTCTTTTTGTTTCTTTGATTATTATATTTCTTGTTCTATGTTTGTTTATTATTTTAAGGCTTATCTAGATTGAACCCATCTAAGTATAACATTATGATTTTTATCAATATTGCATTCCAACTTCATTTTCTTAGCCAATAAAGGTGATCGATGGACAATACCTTTTGGCCATATGCCAGAAAGTTATTGATACCATTTGCAGCCTCAAAGAACATAATATGACCTTACACAAAGACAACAGTCGCAACCTTTCATATCTTTCTTTATTTAATTTAGTACTAACAAAATTATTTATATTCTTACAACTAGTCTATCTTGAATAAATTAAAACATCAAATATATAAGCTTTGGCCTAAAAACACAATCATTTGGAAGATGGGATATGATTTAATAAATATTAGTTCCAAATCTTCTTTTCAGCCTTCTTACTTCGTCCGTACTTATTCTAGTATATTTTGGCCTAGCAATATTTTTTTAATGCTGGATATTTGTATGTATTTTTACAATAGTCTAATTAAGATTCGAAAATTTATGTAGTTTTCTAGCATAGATCATTTTAAGAGCTCTTACTAAACATTTTTATTTTTGAGAAGATATAAAAATTAAATACCATATGTATTTTTAACATGTGTTAAAGATGCTTATGTAGGGTTTGAGTTGATTTTCGTAAAATTTCAAATAATGTTCCTCGTATGTCGTAAAATCCATAGAAAGTAAAGACACAAAAGAAAATGTATTTTTGAGTAAAAAGAATAACATAATTCTCTCATGCTCCTAAGACATTTCTTCCAATGAAAATCCCTCATATTACTCAAAAAAAAAAAAATTGTTAAAGTATTACTCAAAAATTCACCAACCAAAGTTCAAAAAAAAAAAAAAAAANCCAAAATAATTCCTCTCCCGCATTCCAAACCACTCTTTTTGTCCCAAAATCTTCATGAATCCAGTGGCTTCAATATCACTTGAACTCCATACTTAGGTTTTATAGTAAGCACAACGATCGGAGCATGTCTATAATTCTTCGATACCGTGAAGTTAAACTTCGAAATAAGCGTTGCCAATATTATTTTTGCTTCCATCATAGCAAATGATTGTCCTATGCAGTTTCGAGGACCGGCTGCAAATGGAATGAAATGACGACCAGGCGCGAATGGTTTGCCTCCAAAACGTTCGGGGTTGAATTCGTTTGCATCTTTACCCCATAGTTCTTCACTATGATGGATCGCTAGGACCGGTATCCATATCGATAAACCTTTAGGAATTGTTAGATCACCTAATTGTATGTCTTCAAATGCCATCCTTGGTAAAAGAGTAGCTGGAGGGTAAAGTCTTAATGACTCGTTTATCACTTTGTTTAGCTGTTGAAAGGGAACAAAAATGACAAAAATAGTTAGCAGAATATTCTATTGATATATATTGGAATCATATCTTGTGATCATGCGAAGTGCCTCTTGACTCTTTCTCAAACATCTTTTAGTTTAAGAATTGACTTTTTCTTTTGAAAAAAAGACTATCATCAAGTGAAGCTGTCAAAATCTAATCATGATTAGTTAATACAGGTTTAGATTTGTTATTTTTTATATCATATATTATGCAAAGCATGTCTTAGTGCTAATCATTAAACAAATGGAACGTATCATTTGCCCATTTGTTTATGCCTTAAAAATCTAGGTGCCAGTCTCTCTATCTTATCGAATTTCAAAGATAGCTTACAAAATGTTAAACATATCTAGTTATTATAACTACTATATGTTTGTAAGACATAAACTATTATTATATGTAAAATCAGCTGTTATAAACATGTGACGATTGATCCCAAAATGAATATATCTAAACACTATATAACAAGTTTCATACGGTTTTTGGCTAGGACTGAATATTAAGCATGAAGACAAAATTAAAAGATATCTACTCATTAAGGTTTTGTGTCGACTTGATAACTATGTTATAAGCTAAGTCATGGAAGAAGCACTACAAAGTTAGTGGCACTGCCTATACAGTGTTGAATGTTAATACCCCACCCGCACCCATCCATCATATAAAGCTAATTATACTACTTCACATACGATAATTCGTTACATTAATATAAAAATATATACTTATTATATAGAGCAAACAACAAATACCATCTTTTTATATGTACGAGTTAGTGGCCTTCGAGTCCTACTCAAAATCTAAACAAGTTGGTAAGAAATATGACTAAGTTTGAAATATCACTACGAATAACTAAAAACGAGTACGACTAAAACGTTATCTTTTAGAAGCCTAAGTATCTTCTGCACATATATTTGATGCTACCATTGAAGCCTAACTATAACTTAATTCCTACTTAAGTTGACTTAATGAAATCTAACCAAAAGTTAAAAGTTTTGTAAGAGAAGGATTGATCTTAGGTCTAGAATTGAGTTCGATTTGAGAAGAACAATATATCTTATAAGTTATAGTATGTGTCTAGGAGTGAACGTACGTACCGAGGTAAGCTTGGATAGTTGATCAACCGACGGAAGGCCGTCGCAGCCACAGGCCTCTCTGACCTCATCGCGTACTTTTTCCTGCCATGTGGGGTTATCGGCGAGGAGCATCATCGTCCATGTGAGGAGCAATGCAGTGGTCTCATGGCCAGCAAAGAAGAACGTTTTACATTCATCCATTATCAACTGAAGATTGTTGTTGTCGTTATTGTTGTTCTTGTGGCTATCCATTTCATTCAAGAGAAGACCAAGAAGGTCATCACCGTGGTTACTGCTCCGGCCCATCTCAGCACAATCTCGTCGGCTTTGTATGATCTCTATCAACAGTCGTTCCACTTCCTTCTTTAGAGATTTTATCTCTCTGTTGTATTTGCTTGGAAGAAACCTACAAGAAAAATATGTCACTTTAAGTCAATGTTTTGACTCCACTTAAAGGTCAGCTATAAAGCAATAGTCATTTGATAACATGATAGAGATTAGAGAGTAAAGGATGATGATGTTTGTGCTCGACAGAGAAAAACAAATTGCTAAAATCCCGGGAATGACACACCAAGCACAAACTAATTTTCGAAATCTATAACCATTGTATGAAGGCAGTAGATGATGCGGACTAGACTAAAATTTTATCAGTTCATATTCAATCTATCATAAAATTTTACCACATTTGTTTACTTATATTTAAAACTACTTCTTTTTATTAAATTGAGGATATCAGTACAAATAAAAATGGCTATTTAAAAAAAAATATATTCATAACAAATAATTTTCAAAAGCTTAATATTAAAATATTTAAATGTTAATTTTATTTTACTACTAAAGTATCATTTATATTTGTATTGATTTCCTCAATTTAGTCCAAAATGAATTTTAAACAAAATAAATAATCATGAACTTAACTTTTGCGTTATTTTCTATACTTTTAGGTGGAAAGTAAAACTAATTTTTAAAAATATAAAAAAAAATCTAATTATGTTCCATTCGCTCTCATCATTATTCAAAATCGTTGAAAAATCAAAAAAATTTAAGGAAGAAAACTAACCGGCTACCGGGAAAACAGAGGTGGCGAGTGGCTTGAGCGCAACGGCGCTGTAGAATGGTAAGGTGGTTAAAAAGCTCTTTGCCTTTCTCAAAGCTACTCCCAAACTCCGTCCTCGATATAATATCCGCCGTGAGCTGATGCATCTCCTCCCCTATCTCCACCTCTCCTCCTCCTTCTCCAACCTCTTTCCTCAGCCTCTCTACTAGCCTGCTCGTGCACTCCACCATGTGCCTTGCGTAGCCCTACATCACAAAGTTATATATATTTTGGTTATTAAACATTAAGTTATAACTTTGCATTTTTGCATGTGGTTAATTTTATTGACGTGCCTTGAGTCTTTCTCCGGTGAATGCCGGTGCAGCGAGGTGTCGTTGGTGGTGCCAATCTTGGCCGTTAGCCATAAGGAGACCACGACCGATGAAGTTCTTAGTTCCTTGTTGTTGCAGCCACGATCTTCCACTTACTCCGTTGTGTTTCATCAGCAACTCTTTTATCAATTCTGTTTCCGTTAAACAAAGCCTAGGATCCGTCCCGTTCCACACTATAAATCTCTTCCCTGTTTAGCCAAAATACAAGGATGTAATCAAGATTACGCGAATGGAGAAACTAAGGCTCACTTATTACTTTTGTTACATTTAATCTCACACTTATTTATTTGTAATCAATTTTTAGAGGTCAACCAAAGCAATTTTAAGATCATACCGTATTGTTTGGACCAAGTGACGTAATGTGGCAGAAGGCGACCGACGATGTCATGGTGAATAGAATCACAATCCTTAGAAACGGATTTTGAAACCATAGCCGAAATTTCAAGGATGTTTCCGGTTAGAGGACGGGGTTTAGGACCGGTTACGCCTTGCCGTTCCATGATCTTCTTGATTCGTCTAGGTGTTAGCCAGTAGCACGATATGGTATCGTATAGGACTCTCAATATCAAGGTCACGAATATCACGAGGAGAGATTTTAGCAGTGTAAGCAACATGTTTTCTTGTTTTTTTTTTTTTTTTTTTTTTTTTTNACAACGATTTGAAGAAGAAAAGATAGATATTCAGAAGGACAGAGAAAGAGAGATGGTGTATTTATAGTGTTGGAAAGATCTCGAGATACAATTTAAAATACACCATATATGGTTTCTTTATTGCATGATAGGAATTTAAAGAATGGAAGATATGGGAGAAGTATATAGAAATAGATCTGGTTATTTTCTTAGAAGAAACACCGTAGATTATTACCAAAAATAAAAAAGTTTTAATTTCACAAATGTCATAATTTTGGGAAAAAATCCAAAAAAATGCTATACAATTATGTTTAGAAAGGGTTCGTTAATGTTTTCGAAATGTTCTTAAAATTATTTAGTATATTTTCCTAAACCTTTCAGAATTCTCCCTAAACATAGAAATACTCCTACTCTTTCCTAAACTTTGATTAACATCTTTCTAAACCTTAAAATTGGTGGAGTTTTTTAGAACTTTTCACTACAAAAAAAAACTGTAAATATGATCATATATTTGTGGCTATTTTGGCGTTAGCCACACCTTGACACAATTCAAATCCGTAACTTTCAGCTCAGTTATTGGCAATTTGTGGTAATTCGTAGCTATGTTTCTACAACATTGTCACGACTAAATTTTTGGCTAATAAGCCATAGATAGACACAATTATATTTTTATCTATATTTGTTACAATTTGCCACAAAATTAATCATAGCTATTATGTACGAATAATCAGGATTAATCAGGATTAGTGTCGTAGCTATAGCTTTATAGCTATTTTAGATTTGTGGCTTTTTATTGTCATCTTAAACATAAATAGTCACAAATATAGTTGTGGCTATGATAAAAAAAATTATTTAAAAAAATAAAAAATAAATAGTTTTCTGTATAAATAAATTGATTATAAAATACAACAATTAAATATAAACTTCAGTTTCTAATTACAAAATAGCACTGGCGGTGAACATGAGCCATTAAGCCGACAGTGAAGTAACGATAGCACCGGCGGTCAGTGGTGGTGAGCACGGAGCGGTGAGCATATACCCGGCGGTTTGTATTGGAGTGGATGCATGGACGACGACGGGATCTGGTTCATATAAAAAGAAAATTAGATCTAAAGAAGATGAAGAGGAGAAGAAAAGAAGGAATGAGAAGAAGAGGAGAAGAAGAGAAGGAATGAAACGAGCGGGAGGAGAAGAGAAGACTTACCCATGTTCAAGAGGATCGGCGACGGAGGCGAAAATCAAATCTGGAAGATTTATCCATCGGACCAGCCTAGCAATACATTAGGTCTCGAAGTTTCTTTGTTGGTGGCGACTTAATCTGGAAATTTAAAAGGGTTGATATGAAAAATATTTGGAGTGAGAAGAAGAGAAAAAAGGAGACAAAGAGGAGAAGTAGATCTGGAGATAGTGGTGTTTTTGAGCATCGAGTCTTTTTAGGAACTAACCAAACAGAAGCCAGAATTTTATGTTTACATTTTGAAAGTTAGTGTATTTTGCAATTTGCATTAATGTTTCGTCTATTAATGGAGGTAACAAACTATATATTAATGTCAATATTTGACATTTCACACTCATAGTCAATCATATTTGCAAAATATAATATTATGAATTTTGTGTTTGAGTGTAATGTTTAAAGTTTAGATCATTTGAAATTTGGGGTTTAGGGTATGTGATTTATGTTTTAGGATTTGAGATTTAAGGTTTAATTAGGATTTATAAAAATAATTGTATCTGATTTATTTTTATTCTATTTGAAAAAGCTTTGTATAAGTGTTATATTTTGTTTGTTGGGTACATATAACATATTTTTTATTTAAGGTTTAGAGTTTATGATTTGGAAATTGATTAGATTTAAATATTTTATGAAATAGTTTATAAATGTTGGATAATATATCGATTTTATATAAAGTTTTGAAAAATATATGCTGAGAAATGACAAAAACAATTTTTAAGTGTTATTATTATTATTAGCTTTTGGTACAAGATATAAGGACTTACAGAGATTTTATAAATTTCTGGTTAATTATGACTTAATATATGTTTTTGATAATTTAAAGTTTAAATTTCATGTTTATGATTTACAGTTTTAAGATTTGAGTTTAACATTTATGTTTGAATTTAGGGTTTAGGGGATATGCGCAAAGCTGCTACAAATTAGCCACAAAATATATGTAGACACAAATAGCTATGAATTATTTTGGGGCTATCCTTATATTTTTTTTGACTAATTATGAATTGTTTGATATGACCTGTCGGTAAATAATTTTCGTTACAAATAACCACACACGTGTTCATTAATAGTCGATACAAAGGTACAAATTCTTTTTATGTCTTATTTTGCTACAAATAGATACAAAAACATATATCGTGTCTATTATTCCACGGTAAGTTTTGTGGTTATAAGTGACTTATTAGTCACGATCCATTGTTGTGACTATCTGTGGTATCATAAGACATAAATAGTCACAAAGTTGATTTTGTGTCTATTAAACCACAATTTGTTAAGATATTGCGCAAAATTTTAGATCGATATGCGTTGTGGCTATTTTGTGTTAACCACGACTTATTTCGTGGTTATATACAGTTTTTCTTGTAGTGTTTGGATTATGTCAGTAACTTTAAAAATAACAAATTCTGAAATATTTTTTGAGAATTACCATAGTTTTACATTTAAACTCTTTTAAAATATCAAAAAATGAAGAAAAAACTATATTTTCCCGAAAAATCTTCCAAAGTAAGTGAAGCCGTCGAGTAGCCTACTCACCAGATTTTTTAGTATAAACTATATTTTTTTGGAATCGAACAGCATATCACATAGTGTAAAAATATTAATAAATTATTAATCAACCATTGGACGTGGAACTTCCAACGATAAATTTTTTGACCCTATACTGATCGGCATAGTTATCGTTTAAATGGTTTAATCGTTGAACTCTGTAAAGCCATAGTTACTGGACTTTGATATGATATATCCTCAAGACATTATGGTTCGGATTGGTAAAGACTGTGATTGGTGGCTGTTACTGTTGACTTTTGACTATAGAGAATTTGACTGTTAGAACTGTGAATGTTACTTTAAATTTTTTTTAAAATCTGATTGGTAATACAAACTGTAGAAATTTTAACTGTTACTTTTAAATATTATATTTTTTTGTTAATTTTTTTCTTTTAACAAAATATTTTTTTAATCAAATTTATTATTTTAAATCTAATTTATCATAACTAATTATATAGCATTAAAAATTACTACTAATATCAAAATTTTAATAAAATAATATTTTTAACTATAAAGTATAAGAAAATGGATCTTAATAAGAAAAAAATATAAATAATTAATTAGTCAAAAATTTATTGTAATAAAATATAATTTTGTATTAAAAGTAAATTTTGATTTTTTTTTGGGAAATGAGACAGAATAAAAGTAAATAAAATAAATGTAAAAGATAAAAATGTTAGAAAAGAGAATGAAAGTCATAAAAAATTACTTAAAAAAACTCACGTGAAGAAGAATTTTTGGTTGGAAGACTTTTATGACTTTTAAATATTTTAAAGTTTTAAAAGTTTGATTAGTAAAAAAGAGACTTTGAAAACTGTTAAAATCCTAAAAGCCTTTACAGCCTGCACGCCAATCAGACCCTATATTGTACTTCGTATATTTTTTAAAAGAATTGAGACATTATATTGTACTTCCAATATTTTTTTAAATAGTTTCTTTCTTCTCTGAGAGTTGACCGTTCTACTTATTACCCTAGTCCCAACCGTGTAATAAAATTTTGCATGCTAAGAAATCCAACCGTGTAACGGGATCACTAAAATATTCTACTTGGCGAAAGTACTTCCCAAAAACGCACCCGCCCCCAAAGAAATCTGAAGAAAGCTACATAGAAGATCAGACGATCGTACGAGCGGGTGTGTGTGTGTTACCTTTTTCACCCATATTGGAGCCAAATAGATCATTTATATATCAGATTCGCAGCAAACCTAACTCGTCTGATAACTTTGTTTTTGTTTTGGGTGAAAAAAAAAGTAAGGAATTTGTGTGAGACTAGTGTGTGAGACTAGCGTGACAACCGACTACACCAGACTTTTACTTCCGATATCGTTTGTGATAAGGCAGACGTTTTTAAATGTCATAAATCTCAATTTTACTAAATTTCTGTGAGATGTTTTATTTTTATTTTTGGGCGAAAGAGCAGCACGTAATACGTTCTATAACTATTTATTGTTCTTATCATGGTGAGTAAACTTTACTAAATATGATAAGTACATTATTTTTCAAGGCTAAAGAAGTCTATAGTATTTCCACCTGTCATATGACAAATGAACAGTATCTATACAATGATAACATTCACGGCCAATCTCCTAAACCAATCTTTGAAAAATCAAGAATTGTTTTGCTACTATATGAATACTAATTTTCTTTCGGAAATGAAATCAGGAAAATGTGAGCGTGTATGTATATATATAAACATATAATTTGATTCACAATATATTTTATTAAAGAAGATTTTGCGACTAATAAGAAAAGCCAAAGCCAAAAAGCCAAAACCTTAAGCAGTTAAGCAACTTAGATAATTGTTGTTCAAAAAAAGATAATTATATATGTATGCAAATGGGTAAGGAACTACAGGATTGCGAATCTGAGAAATAAACGTACGAGAGAGGCAAGAAAACTATATTATATGTATATTATATATCATAATTAATAATCTCGGCAAAACTAGCCACTAATATCTCTCATATGCCAAAAATAAAATTACTCTAGATATATCAAGCAATTGTTTTTGTTTTTTTTTTGTCATATGATACAAATTATCAGAAGAGAGAGAGATTCATGCTTTTCTTGGGTGGATCGATTTTATATTAAAATATATGTAAACTATATTTAAAAATAAGAGAACAAAATCTTGTCAAAAATAGACTCGTTCTTTGATTTCCTGTATGTACTGTATATGGTTCTTTGATTTACCATATATTGTATAATACATATCACAAATCGACGATAATACTTCTACGACAAAATATCACGTCAAAGGAATATAATAGGCTTGTGGAAGTAATATACAACATTAAACATAGATCATGTCACGCCCAATTTATGTTTGTTTTCTAATTTAAATAAAAATGCATACTAACATATATGAGGAAAGAATACTCAAGAAAATAAAGGTTGATCAGAAGATTATAAAAGAAGGCATTATATGAGCATCAATAGACTTAAGAAGTATAAATGCATATTTGAAAGGTGAAGATGCGACGAGTAGTTCGTATTATATATTTATCACAACTTAAAATACTGCAATTGATTTATCTGGTTCACAATGGAATCATGGAGATCTTTTGGTACACCTCCGTTATTATGAACTAAGTAATCTGATTTTGAGGAATGTCGTATAAACATAAACAAGATATAATGAATGGTCGTACAACGATTGGACCGTATTTTAGATTATTGAGTATCATAACAAATTATGTTTTCATTTTGTGACGGATTCCATAAATTAAAAAGAGTTTATTTCCGGAGTTTTGTTCTAATAATGTAAAAGTGTAATTCCTTTTTTTTTTTTGGATAAAGTAAGAGTGGAATTCCTTAATTCACAAAACTTGCAATAGAAATGTAATATTTTCAATTCTAAACATTTCTAGGCCGTACACTTTAGTGTTTTTGTACAGTTTATATGTGATTTTGTACGCTCATGATTTGATTGATACATAAAAGATTCGATTATGGCGGTCATTAAGGAGACAACATATGCTATCTAATTAATATCAAGAAAAGCTATGACCTTATTTATATAGTCATGTTTTTAAATCCTCTATATATTAAAAGAAAAATATTAAAAAAACATTTTTGCTATGTGTCACTTGACTAACTTCCACAATTTTTTTTCGTTTTTTTATTTTTGACTTATTTAATTTTAACTATTTTCATTGTTATCTACAATACAAACTCTATAAATTAATAATGTCTAATGTCGGGACTTTGATATTTTATTGATTTGTAGAGTTATTAATATATAGATTTTGACTAAAAAGTATTTTTCAAAAAAAGAAAATTAAATATCGATAAATTTTCATTCAAATTAAATAAAAACTTTTCCTTATACATATATTTTCTTAATTTTTATTTTTGATGTTTCTATATTCACTTTATTATGTACATTTTTTTCTATCTGCCATATTGTTCTAAATTCATTTCAATATATGTTTGGTGTGTGAGATTTATATTTTAGTAGTTAGATATCTTAATTATATATATATATAAGTTTTTATATGATAATTATTAATTTATGATATTATTGAGATCATATTTTACATAGAAGTTTTTTTAAAAAATATTATTTTATTATCTTATCTAATTGTGTTATATTTAACACCTGTCCAACTCGAGACCAAAAAAATTTATTAATTTATAGAGTATTAATTTATAGAGTTTCTATGTACTTCGATTACTCTAATTTCTATTTCCAAATACATTTGAATATTCTTAAACTTACCAAAACTATTTATTTCAAAATTTTAATATTAAATCATATATATTAAAAAGACTAGGAAGATATGTTTGTTATTAAACTAAAAAATAAAAAAACTTTTTATTGAGAATTATTTATGATTATAACAATTACAAATTTAAATATATACAAGTGAATATCAAACTTCATATAATAATTCAAAATTTTTAACTAAAAATATGTATATGCTAATATTCAAAACAAAACCATATATATGCTTACAAAGTATAGGAAGTATATTAAAACACCTATTAAAACGATTAACGATTAATATTGAACTCGTGCAATAGCATGGATATTATCCTACTTCACATGATTTGACGACACATATTTATTTTTTTATTTTTCATAATAAAAGAGTAAAATACTCGTAGTGTTTATTTAAGTTTCATTTCATAATGCTACATCTTATTAACATAATCTACTTTATCTTTATGCTACGATTTATAGGCATTGGAATATATACCAACACTTAGTAGACCTAAACCAGTACAACAAGTCTGATGATAAACAACCGGTTTGTGTAAACCGGTTCTGTCTACTGTGTGACAGTGTGAGATCTTAACTAATATCAGCAAGAAGATGCTAAACTTCAAAGTAGCCGAATAGACAAGAAAAAACGAAAAAAAATGGAACTGAGTTAAACAACCTGGGTCAAGAGTTGTCTTCTGTCTTCAGATTTGTTTATTTTCTTTATCCACAGACCTGAAATGACTAGACAAAGTCCACTGCGTATAGTTGGTGTAAAGGGCAAACATTACAAAGTATGAGAAACAGAGAATCATGATCAGTGCTTCGAATAAGAAAGGGTACTTTCGAGGAGGTTGAATGGTGAGGTAAAGGACATGAAGCACTAAAGAGATGAAGAAATGGGTTCTACGAAGGAAAACATAACCGGGGAAGTTCGTAAAGGAGGACGACGAAGCTTTAGTTTTCTGCATCGTAATGTGATTCCCGGGGGAGTGATAGATGACGGTGAAGAGGAAAGATAGTGTTAAGTAAGGAAGCAAGAGTTTGTCTCGGCAGAGAAGAGGGAACATCGAGAAGAGAGCGTAATAGGTTAAGTGATTGAAATGGTCAGGGATTTTGAGAGCTAATATTGTTGCTGAGAGAAAAGGCATCAGGATTGATTTCTCATGCACTGCAGATTTATACACAAACAAAGAGTTAAAAAAGGGAATGTTAGATAGAAACAAATGGCATAAATGTTAGATCAGTTTGATAATATTTGTATACCTTGGAAGGAAAACAAGTAGAAAGCCATTGAACTGTTGAGCAAGCCGTATAAGAAACCTTCATTGCTTGGTGACAAGATTTGTTGAACCATTGAAGGGAGAGAAGCCAATACAGTTGCTGCTAAGCTTATGGACTTGAGAGATGGTGTTGTGAAGAGTTTTTTCCATTTTATGAGTATGGAAGTGGTGCACCAGAAATTCGCCACGTAATCCTCGTATATTCCCCTCTCGAATGGAGCAAGACGGGAGAGGACCTGCGTTATCAGCAATTTGCATCACATTAATGAGCATTGAGCAAGAAAACGAATGAGACCAATCAACTATGTGCAATTTACATCAGAGGAAGAAACAAGAAGTCCAATTTCTTGGTTCTACCAAAAAGAACTTAAGTTTTTTACCATTAAGAAGTCATCCAAAGAATGTATGTATGGCCACCAAACAATCACAAATGTCACTATGACGGCAACTCCGAGCTTTAGCACAGCAAGTATTGGGTTTCTCCGTCTTAAGCATTTACCTAGCAGATGGCTGAAAAAGGCAGGAGCAAAGTATGCACTCATCTGCAACATACGACAAGAAAGTGAGACAGTATGACCAACAACAAGGTATAAACTGGAACTAAAATATGAAACTATCCAGAACCGCTTAAGATTAGCA
Organism: Noccaea caerulescens; assembly: GCA_900406465.1. NCBI lineage: Eukaryota > Viridiplantae > Streptophyta > Magnoliopsida > Brassicales > Brassicaceae > Noccaea > Noccaea caerulescens. The sequence continues at coordinate 47,797 of OVBC01000150.1, forward strand.
ATATCGTATGCATAGACATTGAAAGGAAATGCAATGATATGCATTGGGCATAGACACTACACTAGTACCTCAACAAATTAGAAAACTTTGACGTCAACTTGCATTGCCAAAAGCCTAAAACTACAGCTATCTATTTTCAGTCTATGACATTAGTAAAACCCATTACTTTGTCAGATCGTCTACAAATAACAAAAAGATATCTTAAACTTGCTCTAAAGCAGAGCAAAGTATACCAGCAAAGCATAATAACATAAGAATCCCAAAGTTACCTGTTTATGGCTGAGAGCTAGACTGAACAAAACACAAGTGAGAACCTCGCACTCACAGAGTACAGCAGCAATAGCACCCATTGTAAGTCCCAAGCTGATACAATTGTACTAAAAACACATAAAGAAACCAAATTCTTATGAGAATCAATATAATAATCAAAGAATATGATACATGATTGTAACCACCAATGGTCAATGCAAACCTGAAAATGACCGTGATCAATGAGGATTAAACAAGGGTTTAAGAGAATCATAGCAATATGCCATGCCACTTCGCTTTTGGAGCTCCTAGTTCGAGTCTTATGGTACACTAACACGAAAAAGAGAGCAGCCGGGAAGAATATGAGAACATCAGACGATAAAACTGTCCATCTCATTAGTAATTTCCTGCATAACAAAACCAAATGTGACTCCAATTAGTTAACCTAAACACACAACAATCAACAAAAGAATCAAATTTCTGTAACATGAAACTCTGTGAAGATCAATCAGATCAAGCATTGATTTGCTACCAGAAATGAGATGAATATGTAGATCTTAAGATGCTTACCCAAAATAAGACTCGTGACCATGAGAGCTGAGAAGAGAAACGGACTCAGGATTGTACATTCGGAGGAAAAGTCCATGGATGTAACTCTGGTAAGCAGTCAACGGAGGATAATCGAGTCCCCAGTAACTGAGATCGTTGTAAGTGCCATTTCTGTACCAATCGATCGCCGGAAGATTTGTGGTTATCTCCATCCAATGCCTCTGAGCTTCGAAATCGCCGAATTTAGGCGGAATTCCGGCGCCGGAGTACGGGTACATCGATACAGCAGATCGGATCAATAATGCGAAGAGGGAGATACAGAGAAAAGAAGTGGTGGTTCCTTTATGTACTAACCACCACCATGTGTCAATCGAAGCTCCGTCTTGCGCCGATACCGGAGGGGTGGTGTCACCGCCGGGATGTTTCGCCGGCTTATTCTTCGGCATCTTGTTTTCTTTGTCTCCGTTTAAAGGTTTAAGCTAATTTGATGCAAAAATAGATCACTGATTTGGTGTTTAGACTTTGGACCGTCCATTAGAACCAAAATGATCCGATCGGGTTTTGAATCTTATCAATCCGGTTAAGCCCAATCCGAAGAGTACTCGAAATTCATGACTAGGGCTTGTACCCCAACCCATTTGTATGACCATTTTTATTTTCCTATTTCAATTAATTTATTAATTTCAGTTTAGTTACGAACTTTTAATTTTATTTATTTATTTATTCTGTAAAAATAAAAATCATAGCATATAAATAAATCTATTGTAGCAACTGAAGTTACAATACTAATAAGCTTATTATATACATGCAAAATACAAAATCATAAATATGAAAACAGCAATAGAAAATCTATAAATTAATAATGTTGAGATTTTTATATTTTATTAATTTAAAAATTACTAAGTTATCAAATTTAAATAAAATAAAAGTATATCAAAATAATTAAGATGATAATTTCTGTAAATTTTATAATATTTTCTAAAGTCTCGTATGAAAATTAGTGATGAGTTCAAAAAATATTTCAACTTTATTATATAACAAACAACATCATAATTATATTTTTATTTAAAAACATTAATCTATTATTATCATATTGTTTTGTGTCATTAAAACCTAATAACTTTATCAATTTATAGAGTTTATTAATTTATAACAAGTATTAATTTATAGAAATTTTATATTATTGATCTTTATTATAGATATTGTACTGAATTAAAATACATGGTTATTTTCATTCAATTATTGAGTAGATGATTATCTTGTTAAAGAGTAAAATTAAATTGCAGATTTGTCAAAAAAAAAAAAAATTGCAGATCAAAACAGAAATAAAAAGTTAAATTAACCTAAGTAAATATCGCATGCCAAAATCCCATATCTTAAATTCCAAACCCAAGCAGTAATTCAGATGATTCTGGGCGGAGTCTAGAATCTTCTGTACACGTCTCCACAACATCTCATACTCTCTTGTTAATCCAACGGCTTATATTCATGAGCATCTCTTAGTCTCCAGACGAGTACCGTTGGTACACCAATGTTGTATAGACGTGCGTGTATGCGATCAGTCTTTTCTTTTGGTAATATGTGTTGATATATAAGCTGACTCAACACCCCAAAAGCGGTCTCTCTCTATACTTTGCTTCTCTCTCTAAACTTTCTCTCTTCTCTCAAAGTGTTTTTTTTCCTAAAACGATGAAGATTTTCGTGAAGACTCTCAAGGGGACGAGCTTCGAGATCGAAGTAAACCCCACGGATACGGTATAACGAACCTCCCGAATTCGATTCTTCTTCCTGTTTCTGTTGCTTTTAACTGTTTAATTAGGTCTGATTTGGTATCCCGTAATTCGTGGGTTTTGATTTTACCTTTGGGGGAATTGGGGTTGAAGCAGTGAGTCTCGCGAGGCTCTGATTTTCGAAATTCTGGGTTTCGTTTGCAACAAACTGCTTCTGCGGGTTGAGAATTACTCGTGACGATTCATGTTTCCGTTTATATCGACGGATTGGGATTAGAATTAGGGTTTTCTTGTGAGTCTGTAGGTTTGGTGATGGTATTGGCTGTTGATTTTGTCGGGTTAACTCTTGGACTGTTTTGAGAGTGTATATAATCTCTGGCTTCGTGTTTTTCATCATGAATAGGACTATTTCTCGTTCACTGCTTTCGTGATCTCACTGGAGTCTAATTTTGTTCTCTAAAATTATGTTTAGAGCTACTCATACTCACGATTCCATCTGGGTTTCATCTGTAGAAGTTTGCTTAAATCCCTCAGAAAACTAAACTAACCTTGAGGCGCTTATGTAAATCCCCCAGAAGTTTGTCATGGAGATGCTTGTACTTTTTGCGTTTTATATAATAAGATGTGAGTTGAGGTTTCATATATCAATGAGATGTATATTAACATTTTGGTGATCTCAGATAACCGATGTCAAAAAAGCTATAGAAACCAATAATGCGGAGCTTTACCCGGCTCCTCAGCAGATGCTGATCCACCAAGGAAAGATTCTCAAGGATGAGACTACATTGGAAGAGAACAGCGTTCTTGAGAACAGTTTCATTGTTATCATGATGTCCAAGGTGATGTTCTTTTCATTGTAGATGTGTTCATTGTATAAGTAACATGATGCTAATTTATCATACCATTTGATTTTATCTTGATGAAATATAGCCTAAGGTTTCTTTAAGCGGGGCATCAACTGCACCTGCACCTGCACCTGCACCAGCACCAGCACCTGCACCAGCAGTTGCTGCAACTCAGGTGAATAGAGTTTTAAGCTAGTGATAACCAACAAAATACACTATCTAGATCACACATTTTTAGTTTGTCTTACTGAATTGCTTGAATTTTTAGGCTCAGCCTGCACAGACAGTAGCTACGCCTCAGGTTTCTGCTCCAACTGTCTCAGTGTGAGTTCCAGGCCTTGATTTACCTCAAATCTGGAAAAGAAACTGTGATGCTCTTCTGTTGATGAATCACTCTATATGCGGCTTTGCTAATTTGATGTACTTGTGTTTTGCAGTCCACAGCCTACAAGTGCAACTGCAACTGATGCAGCACCAGCTGCTGCTGCTGCGTAAGCACTTTTCAGATTTTGTGAAAAAATGAGAACTCTGTGTCAAATTTTCGTCTTACCCTGAGTCCCTGACTAATGTTAGATTATTTCTTTCTAATTTTGTTGAAACAGGGCTCAAGGAGATGTTTATGGTCAAGCAGCCTCAAACCTTGTTGCTGGAACTAACTTGGAGTCCACTGTTCAGCAAATTCTTGACATGGGTGGAGGTAGCTGGGACCGTGACACTGTTATCCGAGCCCTGAGAGCTGCCTTCAACAACCCTGAAAGAGCTGTCGAATATCTGTACTCAGTATGTTTTCATACCACTTCCCGATTCTAGTTTGTTCTTTGCTATTTCATACTTTACCTTTGCTTTGAGCCTTTGGTCTATGATACTAAACTTTGGTTTGATACATTTCAGGGGATCCCTGCCCAAGCTGAAATCCCGGCGGTCGCTCAAGCCCCAGCTGCTGCTGGACAGGCAGCAAATCCTCTAGCACAACCCCAACAAGAAGCTGCTCCGGTGCCTCCAACGAGTGGTCCAAACGCGAACCCGTTAAACCTGTTTCCCCAGGTAAGGTTTCTAATTCACACCAAAAAAGAGAAGAAGTAATTGACTATTTCATTCTATTATCCTTACGTCTGGATTTGTTTTATGACATCCATTCTTCATCTGTCTTCGCTCAGGGCATGCCTGCTGCAGATGCTGGTGCTGGAGCTGGTAATCTAGATTTTCTCCGCAACAGTCAACAGGTATCCACAATTTCTTCCCCTTTTTGAGAAGAGAAATCTTCCAATTCTTTCCTCATATGTTATTGTTGCTTTTTCTACAGTTCCAAGCCTTGAGAGCTATGGTACAAGCGAACCCACAAATTCTGCAGCCTATGCTTCAGGAGCTCGGTAAACAAAACCCGCAACTTGTGCGTCTAATTCAAGAGCACCAGGCTGACTTCCTACGCTTGATAAACGAGCCCGTCGAGGGAGAAGAGTGAGTTTATATTATATGATTCTTCTGTGCATTTTTATTTCTTCTTTTGTTGAACAATTCTTGAAAGTTAGCTAAATATTTCATTTTCCTCACCAATGCCACCAGGAATGTCATTGAACAGTTGGAAGCAGCAATGCCACAAGCTGTTACCGTCACGCCTGAAGAGCGTGAAGCCATTGAACGGGTTTGTTCCCTCTCTTCCTTGCATTTGTACTTGAAACTAGATGTGCATTGGTAGCTTCATTCGTTTTGATTCTTGAGTAGGCAGTGAATGAAATTTGATTTTGTGATTATTGTTTGGGTACACAGCTTGAAGCGATGGGATTTGATCGTGCGATGGTCTTGGAAGTGTTCTTTGCGTGTAACAAGAACGAAGAACTTGCAGCTAATTACCTTCTAGATCACATGCACGAGTTTGACGAACAATAATCACAGAGCAAATCCATTCCTCCTCCCTCCTAAACTCAAGAGACCCCATCTTTCTCTTTCTTTCTTTTTTTTTCTTCTCTTTTTTTTTTTTTTAATTTTACTTTTATGATGATAATCTCTTCTCCTGCAATGCATTTGACAGTTTCATGTTTATGTTCGTGGGTGTTGTTGATGTGTTAAAGTTTTACATTGATAACTTATCATAGTTTATCTGGTTTGAAGATGTTCAAATTCTCTCTTTATAGTTTCAATTGCATCCATCATTTGTTAGATCATGATCATCATCATCATAGGAAAAATTGGTTCTATTTTCATGATCAATGTTAATACTTATAAGATGGAACCGTTTGTTAGTAGATTTGTGCACAAGGATGATAGACAATAGCGAATCAAAATGCTCCAAAAATCCGAATTTTATTATTAAATTCAGAAATCGATGTGAGAGATTCTCAAGATTCCGCCCCACTAATAAACCCGTTGGGCTCTCAATACTTGGCCCATTTATCATCTCCGAGCAGCATGGCTCTAGACACGTGGTGGGTCATGGCATCAATCACCTTCAGAATCCAACAGCTGACAAGCTTCCATTGGAGATCTTAACTCTAGGCCTCGAAAACAGTTTTATTCCATTTTCACATTGTATCAGATTCAGTTTTCTTCTCTATTTCATTTTTTTTTTCAAAAGCACTAGCAATTAGAATCAAATCTTCAAACGTAAAAAAGGTAAGCCTCCAATTTCTCTCTCTGATCTTCGTCCGTTTCAAGTATAGATCTGATGTTTGATTTTATTATTCTGGAGATCGATCTTATCGATTCGTTCTAGTTTCGCTGCTCCAGTGAGAGCTTGATTTGTGTTCTTAATCTGTGATGGATTCGCCAACTTTTCGCTGTTCTTATCGATATTTTAGTGAGAAAATGAGTGTGTTCTTAATCTGTGATGGATTCGAAAGTTTTGCTGTTGTTATCGCTAATTTCAGCGAGAGCTCGAGTGTGTAGATTTTGATTTGGGTTATGGTTTGATTCAATCTGTGCAGGGTTTTAGGTTTCGTAGAGTTAGTTTTTTCCGCGTTGTAGGATTTGCTCTAGATTCCTAAATCGAACTATTCTTATCGCTGTTTCTGTGATTCCGTGAAAGCATGAGTGTGTTCTTAATCTGTGATGAACATGATATCAGTAAATAACTGTTTCTACTATGTAGGTTTTCCTCTAGATTCTTAAAAAAAAAAAAGGGGCGAAGATGTCGACTGAAGCATCACGTGAAGAGAATGTTTACATGGCGAAACTAGCCGAACAAGCCGAACGTTACGAAGAAATGGTCGAGTTCATGGAGAAAGTCGCAAAGACCGTGGATTCCGAAGAGCTCACTGTTGAAGAGAGGAATCTTCTCTCTGTTGCTTACAAGAACGTGATTGGAGCGAGAAGAGCTTCCTGGAGGATCATTTCTTCGATCGAGCAGAAGGAAGAGAGCAAAGGGAACGAAGACCACGTCGCTATCATCAAGGACTACAGGGGCAAAATCGAAACCGAGCTTAGCAAAATCTGCGACGGGATTTTGAACGTGCTCGAAGCTCATCTGATTCCGTCTGCTACACCAGCTGAATCTAAAGTGTTTTACCTTAAGATGAAGGGAGATTATCACAGGTATCTCGCTGAGTTTAAGGCCGGCGCCGAGAGGAAAGAAGCTGCTGAGAGCACCTTGGTTGCTTACAAGTCTGCTCAGGCAAGTTGATTGCTAATTTACATCACATCATTCAATCTTTCTGCGGTTACGTACTTGGTTACGTACTTACGATTGATTTTTTTTTGTTGTTCTTGTGATGCAGGACATTGCTACTACTGAGTTAGCTCCCACTCACCCGATCAGGCTTGGTCTTGCACTCAACTTCTCTGTGTTTTACTATGAAATCCTTAACTCGCCTGACCGTGCCTGCAGCCTCGCCAAACAGGTTTTGCTTTTCTTTAACCTCTATTGGTTTCATGTGAAGTTGTTGTTAACTTGATACTACTAAATGAGCTCTAATGTGGTTTTTGCAGGCTTTTGATGAAGCTATTGCTGAGTTAGATACGTTGGGTGAGGAATCGTACAAGGACAGTACACTGATTATGCAGCTTCTCAGAGACAATCTCACTCTCTGGACTTCAGACATGACAGTAAGCCTCCACACACTATAGATTCCATTTCTTAAGCCATTATTTTTGGGGCTTCTTGGTTCTGCATTTGAGTCTCACATGATTGTTTCCTTCTGGTTGATAGGACGAAGCAGGAGACGAGATCAAGGAGGCGGCATCGAAGCCCGATGGCGCAGAGTAAAAACCTGTAAAACCCGAAGAAGAGGAAGTCATTTTATAACTTCCTAGAAGAATGTTATGTGATGATAATCTGAGTGAAGGGATGATTAGCTCAGGATTCTTATAAGAAACCGTTTTATTGTTCGTGTTATCTGTTTGTTTCGAAAACAATTTGAAAAACTACTTTTGCTTATTGATTCCTCTCTTTTATTTTCCTCACGATTTGCTCTTCTCTCTTTTAACGAAATCAAAACTTACATAAAAATTCTGATGTTTCTTACTTTCGATTATGCAAATGCTCGAGATTTCAACATAATTTACATCAAAATAGTTGATGAAAAAAAAAACAAAAAAACTCTCCTCATTATACCAATACTAAAATCCAACTTCCCAACTACATAAACACACAAACGCAAAGTTTTCTTATTATAGTTTTAATATTTTGACGGTGATGATGATGACACTAAATGAGAGAGTAGACAACATCATCATACGTAGGGAAGTCCAATGGTCCATCACCAAGAAGTATCACAGAGGTCACAAGAAGCGCGACGAAGACTAGGAACACCAGAAACGATTTACACGGATCGGCGCTATTCGGTTTCTCCGGTCCAACCGTCACAATCCCTTCTTGTCTTTCACTTCCTCTTCCAAGCTGAAACACCGGACAAGTGAAGAATCCATACACTATCCCGGTTACAAGCGCTCCGATATTCGTCCTTGTCACATAACTCAAAAATGTTAACAGAGAGAGAGGTTCACAAGTCTTCTAGCGGAAGTTATCGGAAAGCTTACCAGTCATCTATTGGACCGAAATGGCTTAGTATGAGACCAAGTCCTGACATTATAATGGCCTTTTGAAACAAGTCGTCGTATTCATCTCTTTTGATCATCTCCTTGTTCTGACTTTGGTCTACGAGCCAAGCTCCTATAAATGCAAATGCTGGTCCCTGCACCAACCGATTACACCACGTGAGCGCGGCTCTGAGAGTGAAGAACAGTGCGGTTCGGTTTAGTTAACTTACAGTTCCTCCAACTGTAGGATCTGGTGTATGAAGAAAGCTCATGAAGTTACCAGAGACTCCTCCAAGAATGTAAATGAGACAAAACGTGAATAGTCCATAGTCACGGCAGACTTTTGGTCCAAATGTAAGCAGAGCCCATGAGCTAAGTGCTACATGAGGAATTCCAGAGTGCTGCAGAGACAACCCAAAAAGTGAAAAATTACATGAAACCAAGCCATCAAGAACACGCAAAAGATGCAATGGAATGAAGAAACTTAAGCAATATACAGACCCAATTTGTTGGTCTTGTACCAGAAACATGGGTGTGACAAGCCTCCACCATTCTCCGGCCACGATTAGATCGTTTATCTTCGCTCCATACAACAGCGGGAGCGATAACAGTCCCATATCGTTGTTCCTAACTGGACTCGCCGCTTCGAACAGACACACTCCTACGTTTATGGATGCTAATATGCTCCTGCATTTTCCAATGTATCAGTTAGAACCATTCCAAGTGTGATATCTATGACGAACAAGAGGTGTTTTTAAGAGTTCTTACACAGCATAGAAGCTCAATGTATCTTCTGATTGATCATCATCGTCGCCGAGCTGCTGGAAAGGACGATTTTTACTTTCGATATCAGCCTTTCTCAATTTGCTTGCTACTAAACCGCTTACCGGTTTTACCATCGCATCTGAGGGCCAAAGAAACAGCCAATAAGAAAGTAAGAAAGATCAAGAAACGAAACACTGATTTCAAGAAGATTGTGTTATCGTCGTTATACCTTTTTGTTGTTTGTCAAGATATGCGCTCAGAGATTTTAACTCTTCCTCTGCACTCACTTCAGCTTCCCGATCGATATCATCTCCAGTTGTTGAGATAGAAGGCTTCTCATCGTCGCTTTGAAGTTTCCCAAAGTAAGAATCTAACAGTTTAAGTCTCTTCTTGATAGTCTTGGTCTCTGAGGACGCCCTGACCACGCATAATTTTCCTCTTGGGACCGATCTTATATGACTCTTCGTCCATTTCACGCCATTAGTGCTACTGCTAGTGACCTCTGCTTTCATTAACACGTCGAAAGCTGGACATGGTAAGGTCCTTCCAGATGAAAAACGTCTTGAACCATTCGAATCAAACAACAACTCTCCTCTGCTTCGTCGAGTCGAAGTTCCGTTCTGAAAAACATGATCTTTACAGGGGAATTCATGGTGAAGAGGAAACATCGCCATTACAAAGCTCAAATCTGTTCATATGGAGCAAAATGTCATCATCAAACGTCTTCATTCACAAAACATTAAAGAGAAATCTCCGATGTATAACAATATACATGCAGAGAATTTTGACAAAAGATGCGAAAAGATTGGATTTTTATGACAAATATATACAAAAGTGGTAAATTAGAAGATTTAAGAATCAAAATCAGACTGTTTCTTGTATGTATAAACACATATGCAAGAGATTACAGAACCAATTTGGGATTAAACTTTTCAACAAAAGGCTTTGATTATATAATCTCTATGGGGAATTTAATCAAACAACAAAAGGGCATGAGTAACAATCTTCCACAAAAATTGTTTAAGAAGTAAAACAGCCGAAACGAGTACCATTTCCGACAGATTTTTAAGTTAACGAAGTAGAGAGAGGACCAGTCGTACCAAAATGAGAAGAAACAGAACCAGAATCCGAGAAAGTGTGTAAATTTATTTACCTTTTGAAGAAGAAACCTGATCCTATCTTTCTTCTCTTGCTCAGACCTTAAGATGAAGATTGTGGCTGCGAGGAGGATTAGGATTCGTTGTTCGTAAACTGATGAGATATCAGATAAGTGAGTGTCTTAGGAAATGAATGAAAATTACGTTTTTGGAAAGCGAACATAAAAGAAGCAGACAAATAAAAAACAAATATTTTAATAAATGGTTATAAAGCGTCGTCGCTTTTAGATATTTTTATTCTTTGTACACTACTGACTCACACATGTCACGAGTCACAAGTACAACTCTCCAGAGCTGACCATTCCTTGTTTGCTTTCTCTGTTTTATCCCTACTAGTATATTTTATTCATTTATTTATTTTTTAAACCATCCACTTATATATTATATTAATTGGTGTTATAGGTAAATGATTGGAAGCTCAATCTTTTGATTCATGGGGTTAGGGTTTTTAGAACTGGTGAAATGTCCCATTCCAGTTGTGCACTATATGAGACAATGTGGAACTTGAAAACATTAAGCAAAACAATGAGGTAAACCACCAAACAGTGTTTTGTTGATTAGGAGGAGATGTGTTTTGTGATTATAAGAATCAAGGAATTGTTGTTAGCTCCTTTGCAGAATTGAAAAAAAAAAAAACAATGGTAATAGATCGATGTATGTCGGTATGTTTAGAGACATAAAAAGCATGCAATTATATATGAAGAAATAATTAAATATCATCATATATAGCATCATAACCAAACTTTAATTATAATGTTCTCAATTTCTCCATCAAGGTTATTTCTTACTCATATTTTGTGTTTGATTAAAAGTTTAAAACACAGGATCATTATTATTCATCTACAACCTCGGAAAGTAAGTTCCTTAGCCTTATTGTAATGTAGTTTTTACCAATGAAATGACTCTAACATAAAACTAACCAAAGACAAAAAGAAAATTAGCAAAGTCGATTGCTCATGAAAAAAGAGTTTAAAGACAATAAAACTTAAGCTTAAAACACCACGTCTCTGACGATAGTACGAACCAATAAGAAACAAAAGATGAACACCATACCAAGAACAAACTAGTAGACAAATAAGATAACGAGCCTGTGTTAATTAAGAGGCCATGCACGATCCTAAATATTTGGCATAAGTTTCACATTCTCTACGTAGTCAAGACAGACGTAAGCTTTACTTTCCTTGTAAACTTCCATTCCTTTGATTCCAACTCTAGTGATAGTGTTCCTCTCGGGATTGTAGTAGATAAGGTAGAAAGTCTCTTCTATATACTCCGGAGACATTCACAATTTCGCCTTTGTTACTTATTCCTACAAAGTGTAAGTTAGGCCCTGATATATAGACTTCCAAGGAGGAGGCAAGTCGTAGGAATAACTCGACCATTGATGTTTCTCGGCGTCTTGTAGAACCCACATATTTTAATACTTGTATCTAATCCGTGATTCGTAAGCTCAAGCTTAGCTAGTTTACCCTTGTAGTTTGCCAGAGCTGAATCAGGATTTCCACTCCACCGAGAAGTAAACAACTTTCATATATGGAGCAAACTCGATATAACCGAATTTCTCATATCTGAGATCGAAATAAACTATTTCATCAACCCGGGCATCGTAGTGGAACTTATAGTGCTAAATAATACAAAACACCATTGATGCATATCCCAACTTTACGATATGCATTTTTAAAACGTGGTATATCACATGTGATCTTTCTCCATGACATTTCTTTTCCAGTTCCCAATGTTAGAACTTGATGCATCAGATCTTCAGGACCAAGATCTTCATATGGCTCGGCCGTGCAAAATACTTTGATTTGTTTGTCAACTGGATCAAACCCTAAAGAGCTTTTTACCATATACATGGCATTTTTCATTTCGGGTAAGGCTAAGATTTGTCCTGTGCTAAGGTTACATATTGTTTGCACAGTACCTCTGACAGTACCTTCCTGGGGACCAAAAGTCCATTGACCACAAATGTTGTCAGAGAGATCACATCGACTTTGGAAGGTCGTATGTAGCTCGTATGTAACCTGGCGGTTAAAGAAGACGAGTTTTGAGGCTGTGGCGATGAGAAGAAGAAAGTGCTGTCATCTGATTTACATGCGAACAGTAGCTTCGGATGAGACGAAGATATGGTGAAGAAAGATTCATTGAAATTTGGACTGCGGATAGTGGAATCCCATAGCTTCGATACGCAGCGAAATCTGGATACTGACTTTTCCGGCAATCTCAAGAGTATCTCCTTAACAAGATCGAATGGGATCTCTTCGAACTTCGCTCCTTTGCTCCTTGCATTCGTCGTCTCTTGCTTCTTCGTGTCATCGTCATGGTGGAGACGACGCTTACCTTAAACCCTAAAGTGTCTCTCTCTTAGGTAAATTTTTTAATCTGCATACTTATATATATTATTTAGTGTTATATATGAGAGTTGCCCATTTATTTATTTATTATGGACTCAATTTTTCCTTTTTGCCAACATTACAATTACACAATTTTACCAAGCCGAAATATCACAATTTTTTACAACTTCTTAGGTCTTCTAAACCTTTACTATGGACTTGGACAAACTGGATAGTTATAAACACCGGAATGATTTTTTATATAATAAGATATTTTGGATATTGGAACTGAACCAATCATCGAATGGGTATCCAAAATACAACTAATTGAATGGGTATCCAAAATTATATAATAAAATATTTTGGGTATATGTATGGTTACCTCAAATCTAAATATAACAAAATAAAATAGTTATATTTGAAGTAACCATACAAATACCCAAAATTATATTTCTAAACTCAAAAGATATTAGTAATGTTTAAACCAAAATAACCAAAAGTGAAGAAGTGAAGCACGTTTAATTAAGAACTTCTATGCAAGAAGCTTCTCCACTTTCGTAGTACTTTTCATTGTAGGAAAAAACATGCTATTATGAAGAAATAAATCATCATCACCAAACTTTACATTGTTCTCAGTTTCTCATAGAGTGTGATTTCTTACCTCTGGTAGCTCATTTTTTCCAATCTTGTCTTTTAATCCCAATGGGAGTTCACCAGCCAGTTTTCTAACTTTTGAAGCAAGCTTCTCAAAACCATCATTAAGTCATATTTTGCGTTTGATTAAAAATTGAAACACAATTTTCCCATGTTTGCAAGATGAAACACAATTAACTATTCATCTACAATCTCGAAAAAGTAAATTCTTTAGCCTTATTGTAATGTAATTTTTTGCCACTGAAATGACACGAACATAGAACCACCAAAGACAAAAAAATAAAGTTTGCAAAGACAATTGCGGAGCTCATGAAAAGAAGAGTTTAAAAACAATAAATAAAACTTAAATCTTAAAACACCATGCCTCACAATATTATGAAACAATTAGAAAAGATGAACACCATACGTAGAACAAAATAGTAAACAGATAAGATAACGAGCCTGAGTTTATCAAGAGGCCATGATCCTAAATATTTGGCATAAGTTTCACATCATCTACGTGGTCAAGAAAGACATAAGCTTTACTTTTCCTGTAAGCTTCCATTCTTTTGATTCCAACTTTAGTGAGAGTGTTCCTCTCGGGATTGTACTAAACAAGGTAGAAACACTTGCCTTTGCCTATATACTCCGGAGACATCACAATTTCACCTTTGTTTGTTATTCCTACAAAACGCAACTTAGGCCCTGCAACTATAGACTTCCAAGAAGGAGGCAAGACATAGGTATAACTCGACCATTGATGTTTCTCGGCGTTTTGTAGAACCCACATTTGAATATCTGTATAGATTCCTTGATTCGGACCAATCTTGAGCTTAAGCTTAGCTAGTTTGCCCTTGTAATTTACCAGAGTTGAATTAAGATTTCTTCTCGAGTTAGCAAATTCCTTGTCTTTCTTGATATAACTGAATTTCTCAGACCTAACATTGAAGCAAACTATATCTGCAGGAAACTCTTCATCGTAGTGCTCATCACTATAAACCACAACTAAATAATACAAAACACCATTGATGCATATCCCATCTCTACGATGTACTCATGTACATCATCAAAATGTGGTATATCACATTTAATCTTTCTCCATGACATTTTGTCTCCAGCTCCTAGTGTTAGAACTTGATGCTGCTCTTCGGGATAACCATTTTCATTTGACTCGGTCGTGCACAATACTTTGAGTTGTTTGTCAATTGGATCAAACCCTAAAAAGCTTTTCACTACATAACTTCTGTTTTTGGCTACATGTAAGGTTAAGATTTGTCCTGTGCTAAGGTTACATATCGATTGCAAGGAACCCTCCGTTGCACCAAGAGTCATAGGGACAATTCATAGGGAAGCTCGTAAGAAAACTGGCGGTTAAAGGAGACGAATCTTGAGGCTGTGGCGATGAGAAAAAGAACGTTTTGTTGTCAGATACAATCTTAACCAAAACGAATGTTTCATTCTTCTTTACAACTTCCTAGGTCCTTTATTATATCTAGCTAGGCATGGACAAATTACTCGGAATTATAAAACCAAACCAAAACCTGAATCGAACTGAAACGGATAGTCATAAACATCCGAATGATTCTTTATTATGTCAAAAACAAAAAAAAGAACCCTTGTATAGAAATATTCGCAAGAAAACAAAATTCATGAACTCTTTCACCAATCAAATGACGCTAACATAGAACTCACCAAAGACAAAAACAAAATTTTGCGAAGTCCATTGCTCATTAAAATAAGAGTTTAAAAAGAAGAAAACTTAAGCTTAAATCACCATACCAAGAACAACATAGTATGAACCAAAAAGAAAAGATGAACAAACACCATACCAAGAACAAAATATAGTAAGCAAAAAAGAAAATGAGCGTGTCTTTAAGAGGCCACGATCCTAAATATAAGCCATAAGGTTCACATCCTCTACGTAGTCAAGAGAGATGTAAGCATCACCCTTCATGTAAGCTTCACAATTCCTGTAAGCTTCCATTCCTTTGACTACAATTTTCTTTATAGCGTCGCTCTCGGGATTGAAGTAGACAAGGTAGTAAGGGTCGCTTTTTCTGTACTCCGGCGACATCACAATTTCACCTTTGTTAGTTATTCCTACAAAGCGTAACACAGGCGCTCCAACTATAGTCTTCCAAGCAGGAGGCAAGTCGTAGGTGTAACCAAACCATTGATGTTTTTCGGCGTCTTGTAGAACCCACAGTTTAATACTTGTATCTAATCCGTGATTCGTAAGCTCAAGCTTAGCTAGTTTACCTTTGTGGTTTGCTAGAGTTGAATCACGATTTCCTCTCGCGTTAGCAAGTTCATTGTCTTTCTTGACATAACTGAATTTCTCAGACCTAACATCGAAGCAAACTATATCCGGAACATTTTCATTTTCCTGCTCATCACTACAAACCAAAATTAGATAATACAAAACACCGTTGATGCATATCCCATCTCTACGATGTATCTCATCAAAACGTCGTATAGCACATTTGACCTTTCTCCATTTGAGTTTTCTTCCACTTCCAAGTGTTAGAACGTGATGCTCCAGCTCATATATCTTGGTTGTGCACAATACTTTGAGTTGTTTGTCTATCGGATCAAACCCTAAAGAGCTTTTCAATACATAACTACTATGACTTCTCACTATGGGTAAGGTTAAGATTTTTCCTGTGCTAAGGTTACATATCGATTGCACATTACCCTGCTCCTTCGTCGCACCCAAAACCCATTGACGATGAAAGTCATAGGGGCAATTAATAACCAAGAAGCTCTTAAGAAAACTGGCGGTTAAAGGAGACGAGCTTTGAGCCTGTGGCGATGAGAAGAAGAAAGTTTTGTCGAATGCTCGACATGCGAACAGTTGCTTTGGACGAGAAGAAGATATGGTGCGGTACGATTCAATGAAATTTGGACTTCTGAATGTGGAATCACATCGCTTCGATACGCAGCGAAATCTCGATATAGACTTTCCAGGCAATCTCAAGAATATCTCCGTAACGAGATCGAATGGGAGCTGTTGGAGTTTCTCTCCTTCGTTCCTTGATTTCGAAGAAGATCGTTTGCTTCGTTGTCTCCTCATGGTGGTGTTGAAGACGCTTCCCTTAAAACCCTAATCTCTTTTTTTTTTTTTTTTTTTTTTTTTGCCCTTGGTAAAATATTTAATCTTGCAGAATTTACTATTTATACGGATGAAATTTTCTTTTTTTTCCAATCCTACAATTACACAATTTTACCAAAACGTATGTCAGAATCATATTTATTCAGTTCTTTGGAGCGGTTCTGATTGGTTTATTTCTGGTTTTGGATATTTCGAACCAAGAAATTTAGCTTCATACATGAACTGAACTTTTTTTGGTTCGGTTCATAAGTCTCAAGGTCCGAATCGTCGGAGTACCGATATATTTATTTTTGATTAAGTTTTGTTTATCTTTTGATAAAACTTAGTTTGATTTTGCTAAAATAAACAAAATTTAATATTGACAAATATAAGTACAAACATTTGAGTACTTTGGTTATTTTAGTTACTATGGTTTAAGCATAACAAATATATATGGAATAAAAACTTAAAAATAGTAAATTTTGGAGAATTGCCTTCATAATTTTGTGTATTTAGTTAGTCTAAATATATAGCCAATATTTCTTAGTATGGTGTTGTAATTCGGTTTGGTTTCAGTTTATTTCGACTTCGAGTACCCAAAAAGTTATAAACAAGAAACGATTTGGATACTTATGAGTATGACCATTTGATTCGATTTCGGTTTGATTCCTTTCAATTTTGGTTTCGGTTCAAACTAGTTTGAATATCCCTTTTATCTTCGTTAACCATAAATCAAACGCCACGTGGACGCTCACGGAACGATTGGCTGTAGTTGTTTTTCAATTCGAATGATTTGTTAACCGGTTTGCACCGAAACTCTTCGAACAGAGAGAGAAAGCCACGTAAGATCGTCGTCTCCAATGGCTCTGAACCAAAAAGATAACTGAAGAAGCAGAGCGTTTGAGAGAGAGAGAGAGACGATGAGAGCCCTGACATGGACGGGAATGGCGCCGCCGGCAATGGTGGCGCGACCGAGGATGACTTCGCCGGTGGTTTCCATACGACGGATGACCCTCCGGAGAGATCGCATCTGTGTTAGAGCCACGGCGGCAGTTTCCGGCGGAGGAGTAGTGGAAGCGGTGGAATTGGCTGAGATAGGAGAGATGAGTAAGAAATGGAAGTGGAAAGGAGAATATTCGATCAATTACTTTGTGAAGAGTTCGCCGGAGGAAGCAACTCCGGCGAGTCAGACTGTTCTCTTAGTCCATGGCTTTGGCGCTTCGATTCCTCACTGGAGAAGGTATCAGTTTCCCCCAATTTCGAAGCTCAATCCCTAATTTCAAAAACTGAAGTTTATTTCTCCTCAGGAACATAAACGCTCTCTCGAAAAACCATACAGTGTATGCGATTGATCTTCTTGGATTTGGTGCTTCAGAGAAGCCACCTGGTTTTGGCTATACAATGGAGTCATGGGCTGAAGTAACCACCTTTGAATTATTCAGGCATTGTATTGTATGTTTAAGCTTTAAAGTGATTTGTTTGATTGATTGATTGATTTTGTTGCAGCTGATACTCAATTTCTTGGAGGAAGTGGTTCAGAAACCAACTATTTTGATTGGAAACTCTGTTGGAAGCCTCGCTTGCGTCATCGCTGCCTCAGGTCTTAGCCTTGGATTTGTTTTTGATTGATCACAGTTTGTCTAGAGAATGCTAAAGATTAATTATGCTCTTGGAAAGATTTCTTTTGTTATCTTTGTTTTGGTTTTGTCTACTATCCGCTATCTTTCGATCTAAGACTCGAGTGTGTGTGACTTTTTGAAAGAGAACAGAATCACAGCAAGATTTGGTTAAAGGTCTTGTTCTATTGAACTGTGCTGGTGGTATGAACAATAAAGCCGTGTTTGACGACTGGAGAATCAAGCTGCTGATGCCATTGCTCTTGCTTATCGACTTCTTACTCAAACAAAGACGAATTGCTTCCGCACTCTTCAACCGCGTTAAAGACAGGCATGTCATGTTACAATATTTCTTCTCTTTTTCCTTAATCTAAATCTCTCTAACACATTGATGGATCATGAACAAGAACACAGGGAAAATCTCAAGAACATCTTGACAAATGTTTACGGTAACAAAGACAATGTAGATGATACACTTGTAGAGGTACTATTACTTACTCTCATCACATTAGTGTTTAAAATTTGTTACCTTATGTGAAAATGTTAAGTTTATGTACAGATTATTGCTGGACCAGCAAACAGTGAAGGTGCACTAGATGCATTTGTTTCGATCTTAACCGGTCCACCAGGACCAAACCCGATTAAGCTGATTCCAGAAATAACCAAACCGGTTCTTGTCTTGTGGGGAGACCAAGATGGACTAACTCCTCTCAATGGTCCTGTTGGTAAGTACTTCACGTCGCTTCCGAGTCAGTTACCTAACTTCAACCTCTATGTTCTTGAAGGCGTTGGACATTGCCCGCAAGATGATCGTCCGGACCTTGTCCATGAGCGTCTTCTTCCATGGTTGGCTCAGCTTTCGTCCACATAGTCTCTTATTTGTTTCAACTTTCAACCATGTGTATACACTGACTCACACCGGTACTGCACTACAAGAAAACAAGCGGATTTCTGACGGAATTACCGATGACT